>JAHLJT010002406.1:171974248-172219248 GCA_031308135.1 Acheta domesticus | reverse complement strand
GAGGGAGGGCGGGACTGAGGGTGAGGCAGAGGGGAGCAGAGAGCAGGAGGGGAGGACGGGTACGGAGGGACGGGGCGGGGCGGGGCGGGGCGGGCCGGTGAGCGGGGCGGTCGGCACCGGACGGAATCATGGCTGGCGAAGCGGGGGGCGGGATGCCGGGCGAGGTGGGAAGCGAGACGCAGGGCTGGGCAGGGCGAGACGGGGCGGGGCTCGATTCGTGCAATATGCCCTTGGTTTATTACTCCGCGCGCGCAATTACAGCAGGCAGTCGCGGCATCAAAGCGGGGGCTGCCTATGGAAATTTCCGGCCGCCCGCCATTTCGCCGGCCTCCCGCGCCCGCCCCGGGGCAGGCTGCCGAGCCCACCGCGCCTGGCCGCCCCGCGCCGCGGCGGCCATTTGCTGAACCGGCGCGGCGGCCGCCTCCGAAATTGCGCCCGCGCCGCGTCCGGGGCGGAGGCCTCTGCGTGATACAAAGGCCAGAGGCTGCGCGCGCTCTCTGGCGCACCGGTTTGCGCCTGGTGCCCGCAGGACAAGACAGCGAGGGCGGATAGACACAAATGTATCCCGAACATAATGGATCTTAGGTAGGTTCTTTCGTTCTGTAATGAAATTATTCTTTTACTTTCTAGCTACGGAGTAGAGAGAAAGTTGTATGATACAAAGGCCAGAGGCTGCGCGCGCTCTCTGGCGCACCGGTTTGCGCCTGGTGCCCGCAGGACAAGACAGCGAGGGCGGATAGACACAAATGTATCCCGAACATAATGGATCTTAGGTAGGTTCTTTCGTTCTGTAATGAAATTATTCTTTTACTTTCTAGCTACGGAGTAGAGAGAAAGTTGTATGATACAAAGACCAGAGGCTGCGCGCGCTCTCTGGCGCACCGGTTTGCGCCTGGTGCCCGCAGGACAAGACAGCGAGGGCGGATAGACACAAATGTATCCCGAACATAATGGATCTTAGGTAGGTTCTTTCGTTCTGTAATGAAATTATTCTTTTACTTTCTAGCTACGGAGTAGAGAGAAAGTTGTATGATACAAAGACCAGAGGCTGCGCGCGCTCTCTGGCGCACCGGTTTGCGCCTGGTGCCCGCAGGACAAGACAGCGAGGGCGGATAGACACAAATGTATCCCGAACATAATGGATCTTAGGTAGGTTCTTTCGTTCTGTAATGAAATTATTCTTTTACTTTCTAGCTACGGAGTAGAGAGAAAGTTGTATGATACAAAGGCCAGAGGCTGCGCGCGCTCTCTGGCGCACCGGTTTGCGCCTGGTGCCCGCAGGACAAGACAGCGAGGGCGGATAGACACAAATGTATCCCGAACATAATGGATCTTAGGTAGGTTCTTTCGTTCTGTAATGAAATTATTCTTTTACTTTCTAGCTACGGAGTAGAGAGAAAGTTGTATGATACAAAGACCAGAGGCTGCGCGCGCTCTCTGGCGCACCGGTTTGCGCCTGGTGCCCGCAGGACAAGACAGCGAGGGCGGATAGACACAAATGTATCCCGAACATAATGGATCTTAGGTAGGTTCTTTCGTTCTGTAATGAAATTATTCTTTTACTTTCTAGCTACGGAGTAGAGAGAAAGTTGTATGATACAAAGACCAGAGGCTGCGCGCGCTCTCTGGCGCACCGGTTTGCGCCTGGTGCCCGCAGGACAAGACAGCGAGGGCGGATAGACACAAATGTATCCCGAACATAATGGATCTTAGGTAGGTTCTTTCGTTCTGTAATGAAATTATTCTTTTACTTTCTAGCTACGGAGTAGAGAGAAAGTTGTATGATACAAAGGCCAGAGGCTGCGCGCGCTCTCTGGCGCACCGGTTTGCGCCTGGTGCCCGCAGGACAAGACAGCGAGGGCGGATAGACACAAATGTATCCCGAACATAATGGATCTTAGGTAGGTTCTTTCGTTCTGTAATGAAATTATTCTTTTACTTTCTAGCTACGGAGTAGAGAGAAAGTTGTATGATACAAAGGCCAGAGGCTGCGCGCGCTCTCTGGCGCACCGGTTTGCGCCTGGTGCCCGCAGGACAAGACAGCGAGGGCGGATAGACACAAATGTATCCCGAACATAATGGATCTTAGGTAGGTTCTTTCGTTCTGTAATGAAATTATTCTTTTACTTTCTAGCTACGGAGTAGAGAGAAAGTTGTATGATACAAAGGCCAGAGGCTGCGCGCGCTCTCTGGCGCACCGGTTTGCGCCTGGTGCCCGCAGGACAAGACAGCGAGGGCGGATAGACACAAATGTATCCCGAACATAATGGATCTTAGGTAGGTTCTTTCGTTCTGTAATGAAATTATTCTTTTACTTTCTAGCTACGGAGTAGAGAGAAAGTTGTATGATACAAAGACCAGAGGCTGCGCGCGCTCTCTGGCGCACCGGTTTGCGCCTGGTGCCCGCAGGACAAGACAGCGAGGGCGGATAGACACAAATGTATCCCGAACATAATGGATCTTAGGTAGGTTCTTTCGTTCTGTAATGAAATTATTCTTTTACTTTCTAGCTACGGAGTAGAGAGAAAGGTGTATGATACAAAGACCAGAGGCTGCGCGCGCTCTCTGGCGCACCGGTTTGCGCCTGGTGCCCGCAGGACAAGACAGCGAGGGCGGATAGACACAAATGTATCCCGAACATAATGGATCTTAGGTAGGTTCTTTCGTTCTGTAATGAAATTATTCTTTTACTTTCTAGCTACGGAGTAGAGAGAAAGTTGTATGATACAAAGACCAGAGGCTGCGCGCGCTCTCTGGCGCACCGGTTTGCGCCTGGTGCCCGCAGGACAAGACAGCGAGGGCGGATAGACACAAATGTATCCCGAACATAATGGATCTTAGGTAGGTTCTTTCGTTCTGTAATGAAATTATTCTTTTACTTTCTAGCTACGGAGTAGAGAGAAAGTTGTATGATACAAAGACCAGAGGCTGCGCGCGCTCTCTGGCGCACCGGTTTGCGCCTGGTGCCCGCAGGACAAGACAGCGAGGGCGGATAGACACAAATGTATCCCGAACATAATGGATCTTAGGTAGGTTCTTTCGTTCTGTAATGAAATTATTCTTTTACTTTCTAGCTACGGAGTAGAGAGAAAGTTGTATGATACAAAGGACCAGAGGCTGCGCGCGCTCTCTGGCGCACCGGTTTGCGCCTGGTGCCCGCAGGACAAGACAGCGAGGGCGGATAGACACAAATGTATCCCGAACATAATGGATCTTAGGTAGGTTCTTTCGTTCTGTAATGAAATTATTCTTTTACTTTCTAGCTACGGAGTAGAGAGAAAGTTGTATGATACAAAGACCAGAGGCTGCGCGCGCTCTCTGGCGCACCGGTTTGCGCCTGGTGCCCGCAGGACAAGACAGCGAGGGCGGATAGACACAAATGTATCCCGAACATAATGGATCTTAGGTTAGGTTCTTTCGTTCTGTAATGAAATTATTCTTTTACTTTCTAGCTACGGAGTAGAGAGAAAGTTGTATGATACAAAGACCAGAGGCTGCGCGCGCTCTCTGGCGCACCGGTTTGCGCCTGGTGCCCGCAGGACAAGACAGCGAGGGCGGATAGACACAAATGTATCCCGAACATAATGGATCTTAGGTAGGTTCTTTCGTTCTGTAATGAAATTATTCTTTTACTTTCTAGCTACGGAGTAGAGAGAAAGTTGTATGATACAAAGGCCAGAGGCTGCGCGCGCTCTCTGGCGCACCGGTTTGCGCCTGGTGCCCGCAGGACAAGACAGCGAGGGCGGATAGACACAAATGTATCCCGAACATAATGGATCTTAGGTAGGTTCTTTCGTTCTGTAATGAAATTATTCTTTTACTTTCTAGCTACGGAGTAGAGAGAAAGTTGTATGATACAAAGGCCAGAGGCTGCGCGCGCTCTCTGGCGCACCGGTTTGCGCCTGGTGCCCGCAGGACAAGACAGCGAGGGCGGATAGACACAAATGTATCCCGAACATAATGGATCTTAGGTAGGTTCTTTCGTTCTGTAATGAAATTATTCTTTTACTTTCTAGCTACGGAGTAGAGAGAAAGTTGTATGATACAAAGACCAGAGGCTGCGCGCGCTCTCTGGCGCACCGGTTTGCGCCTGGTGCCCGCAGGACAAGACAGCGAGGGCGGATAGACACAAATGTATCCCGAACATAATGGATCTTACGTAGGTTCTTTCGTTCTGTAATAAAATTATTCTTTTACTTTCTAGCTACGGAGTAGAGAGAAAGTTATGCAATGCTGCCCGAAAAAACGGCGAAATTTCGGCAGAAAAACTCTTTATTACATGGCCCTGGTATCGAAAAGTGGATAAATCCAGAGGCTACATTTAGAAAAAATCCTCAATCACGTGGTGTAGCCAGAACCCATGTTTTGTTGGTCCTTGATACAGAAAAATCGAATGACGGCAAAACGTCTTCCCGGTGTCCGTCTGTCTGGCCGGCCGTTTGTAAACAACGCTAGCGTCAAAACCGTCCAGCGGATTTTCTCCAAAATTGATATTCCCCAATCGATCTGGTTGATGTCATGGCCCCTTCAATTTAAAACCGATATTTTAATTTTGGGAGATGAAGCCCCTGTGAGAAGAAAAATGGCTCCATCATTTTTTATTGAATAAAGTTGGAAGGACGTTGAAGACAATGACACAGGTCTCATGATCGTTGGAAAATTCTGATTTTTCGAAAATTGCAAAAGTTCAAACTTTTTCGATGTCTTCTTACAACTAAACTATTGAAGATATAGTTTTTTCCCTTAATGAAATCAGTTCCTTAAAGATAGATTTTAAAATAAGGTCATGTACAATTTTTCGAAAATTTTAGTACTTTTTGCGTAATTTTGCATGAAAATACGGGCGAGAAAGTACGTGCTGTTTTATCACCACTAGTTTCTTCTTTTCTTCCTTCATTTTACTAAAGATCTGTAGTGCAATGGGATTGCCATAATCTGATATCATCGAATTCCTAGAAATGCCGGAAACTATTTACAATGTAAGGAAGACGGTCCATATGGAGACGGAGAACCATTTCCCAGCAATGATTATTTCCTGTTTCCTGGAATGTAAAATGCTATGTTCACTTGTCCGATAAGTGTACTGCATATTTTTTCACTGGAGGAGACGATGATCTTTCAGCGCTCATGGCGAGATCCGGCGCCCACCGTAACTTCGGCTTGCGGGGGTTTCCCCACTTATCTCGCGCAAACGTGGCAAGCTCTAAACTCACGACTGGTCTCCTCACATGTGAAGTAGTATAGGGCATGTAAGTGTAAGTAAAAGATGAGAATAAGAGAAGAGGAAGGAAAATCGCGGGCGGATCGTGTCTCTTTTGTTAGGGTACAGCTTCGGCATTCGCTTATGTTGATCGGAGAAAGCACGCAAAATTATCGATCATGGCAGCCGGCCGCTAGGATTATCCTCTAGACAGCGACTGAACTCGATCTAGCTGACGAGCTAGTGCCGAAAATTCTGCCGCCGTCGGGACTCGAACCTGCGCGCGGTCAGAGGCACAGCAGTGACATCCATATTGATGCCTATTGCCACCTACGCCGGTGACACTAACGAGGAGGAAGGACAGAATGGGGAGCACTCTGAAGAGCATATCATCTTGGATGAAACATTTATCTTCGATTGTAATATAGCTGAAATTATTATTATTATTACTATTAGAATTATTATTATATTTCTCCTCTATATCACGACTAAAGATGTTATGTATCGGCAGAATATAAAATCTACTCCAGGTTGCAACCAGCAACCTAAGGAGCTGATCTAGGGACTGTTGGTGCTTCTACTTTGCGCAAAATGTGGGCGGTTCCAAATAAAGCGATTTCTGGCACTTCCCAGTCTTTTGAATGACCTGGAAGTTTAGCCACGTTCTTATACAAATTTTGCGGAACAAATCCCAGAGCTCCGATAACTATCGGGACGACCTGTGCTTTTACGCCCCACATTCAGCTGATCTCGATTTCCATTATTATTATTATTATTATTATTATTATTATTATTATTATTATTATTATTATTATTATTATTATTATTATTATTATTATTATTATTATCACTAAAGACTGCGATTCATAACAACATTTTGAAATTTCTACAGGCTATAAAATATTTTACTGACCAATATTAACAATACAAACCACAATACAAAATATATTACTTATACTAACTTATACTACACTGATCATGTTATTTGACTACATCCTTTGTATGTGTGCAGTAGGTTTTCACCTAATCAATACTTCATCACAACACTACGATCTCTGAACACCTGTATTCATATAAATTCTATATTTGCGATTTTGTACATCTATTCACTAATAAACAATGCTCGATGTGGTGAGGTTTCTCCCACATTCAATGTATACATAGTTAATGCATTTCCACTTAACATTCATTCCAATTTACGGTATTGCATCCATATTGCGTGATTACCAGTAAACCAACGTTCAATGTTTGCAGTGAAACGTTATCGTAGACGCAGTTTATCTCGAATCAACCAACAGAACAACACCAAATAGTGGGTATACACATCGCTACATTAACCAAAATTTGTTTACACTCTCTCTCCGGCACCACAGAGCTCTTGGGGTGACATTCAATTAGAAAGAATTTTTTTATCAAAAGTCGCGTTTGTGTAGTCCATAGCTTTACATGCACGTGCCGGATTTCAAATAGCACGTTAGAAGTAATGGCTTCGAGACTTAAATAGTAGTTTACTTTGGTAATCAATATTAATCTCATGTGTCTATATTCGGTTGGTTCCGTGGAGACAAGACACTAACCAATACTGCTCTAGACAATTCAAATGATACATTTTTAATTGCCCGTACAACGCAGGAATCTCTCACGATTCTGTAGCTGTCCACGCACTAGCTCTGCATCTGATCCACGCACGACAATGGTAATTGCAACACTTGGATTGCATTCATTGTATATTTCGGTTTATTACTGTCATTTTCATAATAACTATTGTTATTATTATCATCATTATTCATAGGTCAGTTCTAAATCTTAGAGATGTACTCACTTCCTTCTCTGTGTCCCGTCCCTATATATCTCTAAGGTGTTTGTAAGAGAGTTCATTTCGATAACCTATTGGTCGCAAACCTGTTAAAATATTAGAAATATTTCTCTACCTAGTTTTGAAGTCATTCACCGCACCAGTTTGCCTTTATTTCCTCTTAATCCTCTTTCTTTCGCCTTGAATCATTAGGGCACTATTTTGCTTGTAAATCAGGGTTTAGATTTCTCGCTAGCAGTGGCGTAGCGTCAGGGGACGCTGAGATGCTGAGCATCCCCGTATATAAGAACCTTAAATACTGTATTGATAATCTTACAAGTAGTCTGTTGAGCGAAACACGTTTTGTATTAATTTTAAATTGATTTCCTATGATTGAATTCGGCGGGCTGTTGAAGCTGGCCTCTGATTGCTTGTAAGCTAAAATACTTCAGCGTCTGCCGCCAGATTGCGACGAGAAATGACGCATGCGCAGATGGCGAGATTCCCCTCTCCCCTCTTCACCCCTGGCCCAGAGAAACCCGACTGCTTTACGCTAGCGTCTACTGCGGAAAGAAGCTCGTTTGTGCACGAGAGCGCAGCACACTTCAGGCGTTCAGTAAATTATCTTTCTCTCTCTCACTCGGGAGTCCCCGCTCGGTCATGGGTACAAACTGTAGAAATAGTACCTGACTACTATTTCTTAATTAATATGCAAGAAATTGTATTATCTCTAAAATAGACTACATATTATTTAAGTCTGCAATGTATAAATTAACAAATGGTCTTATTGCCATTCGCGTATAAGAATTAAAGCTGAGCCATTGCTTTCAAGACATCGGCAGCTCTGACTGCTGTGAGGATTTTGTGGGAAGCGCCTACACCGTCGTAAGCAATCGAGATCGTGGAAGTAGTCCCAGTGTATCTGCCTTGTGTTGCGTTCGCCTGTTAGATGAAGTAGTTGATAGTGACATTTTGTGTGTTATTGTTGAGCATCCCCAAACGTGTGAGTCACGCTACGCCACTGCTCGCTAGTCTGTAAAACCTCGTTATGGCCGGTTAATAACGTTACGTAATAATTTATATTTAAATGCCAGTTAATAACTCGGATCTACTTGCTGTACCAAACTTTAAGTCCTTGATTATTCGGTTAAATATGCTCCCTATCAGGGTCAAAAATCTCGTCTCTCTCAGTAAGTTTGTTGGGTATACTATTTGGGCAGGCGCAATTTTTAGTAATTCATTATTTTCTTATATATTTTTAAAATTTATTGGACATAGTTTAGCTAGTCAAATTGAACCTGAACCTATTGTTAAGGAAATTGATGACTCCGAGATAAATTAATGATTTTTAAAACTAGCATCTCAATCTGAAAGTTTGAACATTATGTCAAAAAGAAATGATAAAAAAAATCCAGTGCATTACAGTAAAAAACGGAAGATACATAAGCGCATCCCTCATTCGTGAAATGAACAATATACAGAACGCAATTTCCTTCGATTATTTAAAGAAAATTGAAGAAGTTGCAAAATACAATCATGGAATTAAAACCGAACAAAAATTGTAGACAAATTTCCTATATTTTTAATTTTAGAAGTTCGACCACTCCCCTTCCATACCGCATTTCGCAATATATTGTTAGCCCTTGAAAATCGCTTTAAACCTTTTAAATCACTAGGGAGAAGATTTTTATGCCCTAAAAAATCTTGAAATATGCTCTTAAAATATGCATTTATGACCTAAAAATTCTGAAATATGCCATTTAATATGCACTTAAAATTAACAATATTTCATTTCTTCTGCAAACCTGTCTTGATAAAATTCTTGGAATGAAGTGAAAATTTGCTTGAAATGAATATATATTTGAAAACCTAATATAATCTATCCTACTTCGCGAGAGGAAGAATCGAAGTAAATATTCACCTTATTGAAGTACATTGTATGTCTTGTTGAATTTCTTCTGACTGGTGTAAAAAATATGTTCTCAAGAAATATCCCACATTTGCCCGAGTATTTTATCATCTACAGAAAACAAAAACGCACACTGTGACTGGCTCTTTCGAATCAATGAACGCTCACAATTACATAAGATTCTTTGAAAAGATGAAACGTTTTGTAGATTAGTTTCTTTTTTAACGAAATATGCAAAATATGCGCTTATAATTACACGAATATGCACTAACCGGCAAAATCAGCCAAATATGCACAAATATGCACTAACATAGTAATCTATATAGCATCGTATTCTAACCAAACGTCGAGAAATTTCACTTAGCTATGTCCTGTACCAACGTAAACCAGATCGACCGGGGAATATCCATTTTGGAAGAAATCGTACGTATGGTATAGGCGCTAACAGTGTTCACAGACGGACGGACAGACGGACGAACAGACGGACGAACAGACGGACGGACAGACGGACGGACAGACGGACGGACAGACGGACGGACAGACGGACGGACAGACGGACGGACAGACGGACGGACAGACGAACGTTTTCCTTTCAATTGATTTTTCGATATCAAGGATCCACAAAAGAGGGTTTCTGGCTACACCACATGTTAGGGGATTTTTTTTCTTAATTTAGCAACTGGTTTTATCCACTTTTTCGTTTCAGCGCCCGGCAATTAATTTTTTTCCGCCGAAAATTGGCCATTTTTTCGCGCAGCATTACATAACTTTCCCCATACTACGTATATCACTCCGTGTATACGTACGTATACGGGAAAGTAAAAAAAATGCAAAATCCTAGAAATCCGCTCCCTACAAATCACACTAAATGAATTGAAAACCCTTCTCGGGTCACCACGGCATAAACCCGTACGTCGCCGGCGCGAGTGACGAGACGGCAAACGACCGACGGTATCTCGTGACGAGGGAGCGGCTTCGGGGGACGCCCCGCCCCGCCCCGCCCCGCCCCTCCCGGGAGCAAATGGAAGAGATTTCCTCGCCGGCGCGCTTAATAAGGCGCGGCCGCGCGTAATCCGCCTGCAAATTGGCCTCGCGGGGCGGCGCCGGGGGAAGGCCCTTCCCGCCGGGGGCGGGCGAATCACGATTTGAAGGGAGGGCGCGGGATCAGACTTGCGGGACGCCGCTGGCTCCCCTTCCCGCGCGAAAGGCAAACAAGAGTAATCTACAGGTGCCGCCAAAAATGGATGAATGTCGGCCCCGATGAAGAAAGTCCGTGGCACGGGTAGCACGACGAAATCACCCCTCCACGCTGTTGATCCCCTCGCCTCAAGAGAGCAGTAGGTAGTCAGTCAAAGTCACCCTGAACGCTTTTACGCTTTACACCCGAAATAAGATTAGGCGGGACTTAGATAAATAAATTTAAGAAAGCTTGTTGTTAGTTTTTATTTACAGTTTTACTTGTATTTTTCTGGGCATAACCTCTCTTTTACATGTGAATCCACCAAGTAGGAAAACGGCAGAGTTATTGCTGATAGTTTCCTTTTCTCGACGCTAGTTGCGCTGAGAAGCTCGTGGCATGCCACTGTGCCACGAAGCTCGCCACTTCCATCAGGAGGAGACTTTGACATCACTGCTGTAGTCCCTAAACACTATAAAAAGAAGTGGACACATGTTTAATACATTAACAGCAGAAATGTTTGAGCATTTAACTAGCGATCTGCAGGTGCCGTCTCTATTACATCTCGACTCTTTTACGCATATTCTTCCTCAGCCTTCGCTGACATTTCCGTAGGAAGCACGACATTTTTCAAATACACAGGGGAAGAGGATTTAAGGCTTAAATCTCCTGGGATAGATTTTGAATTTTGAGAACCTCTTAACTGCCACAATATCGTACTTACGTCATTTCAGCGGGTGGTCTTGCATTAATTCGCTGCTAAAATATTCTCTTCAAAAAGGCCTTTTCACAAAACGTCATTAATGAAGTGACGAATTTAATATATTTTCCATTCAGCTGCGCTTTTCTGAGATTTTTAATGCATTAAAATGTACAACAGAGTAATTGACTTTTACTCGCAAGTTCCACTAGCAACTGCACATCGTACCGTTTAATTGCAACACTAATACGCATTTGTCATTCCTGCGTTCTACATCAATTGATCAGGTACGATGGTATTGTTAAAGTAATATATAGAAAGAGTCGCCATAAGGTATTACATACTCGTATCAGTGAAAAATGTTTTCATTTCTTAAATTACATGAACATTTGTAAAGTCTGTTCTGTTTACTTTCAAGTTACTTTAAATTCCAAATAAAGTAATAAAATAACTTCAGAAAGTGTTGATGTGTTCATTAACGCATTTGCGCTGTCTTCATTCAAGGATCTGGTCAACTCAAATTTGTTTTCTTTGAACAAACTGAATTTCATGTCAGAGACATACTCATCCTAACGATACACGGAAGCAAAATTAATTCGAGCGCCAACACGTTAGCAGAGCGGAGAAATGGACTTTTGCTCGCACTCAGACAGATTAATTCACACCTACCCCAACGTTGCACTAGTAAGCGTCGCGCTGAGTCCGTGTTAAGTCGCAACAATAACGCACCTGGCGAGCGGACAGGGCGTGTGACAGGGCATTAGGGCCTCGTTCCGCGGTCGCCCCGATCCCTCGTGGGGGAGGGGGGCGGGGCCCTTATCGGCGCGCGGCAGGCGGCCCTGCGGGAGCGGCCGCGAGGGGCGCAGGAGCGGCCAAAGCCTCGGCGGGGACGCGCCAGGCCTGCGGGGCCTTCCACCTGCCGTCAAGCTGATGACGGCCAGCTGATGGCGGATCAAGCTGGAGACGGCCAGGGCATGGGGGCCATTGCCCCCCCCCCGCAAAAGGCCTAGAGCAATGGTGTCAGGGCTGGTGACGGCCAGTGGCGGATCCAGGGGGGGGGGGCATGGGGACCATTGTTCCCCCCGCCAAAAAGCCTAGAGCAGTGCTGTCAAGGTCTTCTACTGGTGGCGGTGGCACGCGTCGTGGCACCACCGTAGCATGCCACGAGCTTCTCTACGCAACTAGCGTCGGGAAAGGGAACTATTAATAACTCCGTCGTTTTACAATAGGGATGGCGTTGTCTCTGGTGGCGGGGTTCTGAACTGCCTGGAGGGGTGATTTCGTCGTGGCGCTCGTGCTACGGACTCCCGCTCGTGGCATCGACCTTGACAACACTGGCCTAGAGTTTTCGTTTATTACCGTCTTTTACATGGCACAACTGATTTAAATATTTATTTATATTAAATATCTATTAATTTTTTATTTATATTAAATATCTATTAATTTTTTATTTATATTAAATATCTATTATTTTTATTTACATTAAATATCTATTTATTTATTTATATTAAATGTATCAGATTAAATACATGTTAAATATATCAGTGATGCCACGGTGTAAATAATGGTTCTGCAGAGCGCACCACATATGATCACGTACGATAGTCACCACGATAAAACATTTGGGATGTTAGCTGATGTCATGTGGAACACAAACACACAAGTACAACGGCCAGTAGTTGGCAACCCTGTGCAACGAATTATTTGTGTTACAAATATCCTTTCAAATACATTTCGCACTATTTGTATACCCCCAGATTTCAATTACAGCTCATAAGATGTTTGCAAGGTACTAACTGACGTCATGATGAGAGAGGCGGGGTATCCGGATGTGTTGGACCGACCCTGCCTCCTGCAACGCGAATCACGCAGTAGGGGGCTTTGCAAGGATTATTTCGCGTAATATGTCATGGAGGGGATTTAGAAGAATACACGGCACCCGCACACCTGCAATTATCGCCAAACCTTATTAATTCGTCACTCAATCGTGTTGAGTCTCCTTCCCAGCGAGTGGTGTGGGTAAGGCTCACCCGAATTTGTTTAGTTCAGGGCTGTACATTCTGCCAACTTCGGTAGCGCAAGTGGATTCAGCCAGTTAAGTACATGGAGCAGAAGGTACGCTGTCAATTTCCGCGTATTCCATAGATGTTTTCAAAATGTGATTGAAGTATGATGGACTTTTCATATTTTCACGTGTCCTAACTGAATCATTATTCCAATCAATGCCAATCATTGTTGTTTACTGTACGTATGTACGATCCCTACCAACAACGCATTGGGTCTGACCTTTAGCTTACAGAACAGCTCTTTGTAGCGGTTGAGATGCCAAATGAGGCACTCATCCCCTTATAAGTAGCAAGCACTCATCCTCTCATCCTCTAGTAATTACTCTCAACAGAGTACATTGCATTGGTTTCACTTAACAAAGCTATTTTCAAACAACAAATGTCAAAATCTCTACACAATACAGTGAATAAAAACTTATAATAACAAACTTAGAACTGGAGAGTGTTCCTATCAAAGAGACTGTGATTTCATGGAACAGTGCACTGCGCTCCCCTACAACAACATTGAACTCGAAACTAGTTAAAATAGTAATGAAATTGCCTTTGTTCTTCATCACAATTTACAAATGAACTGAGAGTCTGTAAAGTTCTTCACAGCAAAAAGAGAGCTAAACAATCTCTTGAAAGCAACTAAAATACACTAAAATTTTGTCAAACAATCAGGAATATTTCAGTGACTGAAACGCACTGAATCAACATTATCATATCAATTATGAAGATGAAACAAATCGTCACTTCATGATACTAATATTTCATCAAAAACTTTAAAAAAATGACATTTAAAACTTCTGGATATTTAACATCTTAGGCTAAATCAATGAACAAAAACTCGACTTCTCAATCTCTAGAAAAGTTTCCTTCACTTTCCCTCTCCCAGCTTCCTTAGGGCGCGGAGTTCGGGAAGCAATTTCTTGCCAGGGCGAGTTTAAACCGACGGAACTGCGAGCAATACCGTCTCCAGTGTTCGCCACTTCTTCTGAACTTATTATGCAATTTATGAAGGGATAAAAGCTCTTTAAATTGCCTTCTGGAAGTACCGTCGATTGGGGCGCTCTCGGGGTAGGCTGCAGTGCGACGGGTCGGGCTACCGGTCCTTCGATATCTGCTCTTCTCTCGAGATGTCGTGCCTTGGGGCCCAGCAATCGGATAATGATCTGTGGTGCATAGTAATGAAGACACGTGGGGAGGAAACGATTAAAACCATAGCCTTTCTCTCATAAAACTCTAAGAAACCCGGCATATTAGGCGAAGCAATATGAAAAAATTCATATTTAAAAATTTTATTGAAGATATACTATTTTCATATATTAATATCAAGCTATAGAGTGATACTAATTTATTTCTGACACGTGCTGTTGTACACAGATTCACTTTTATATAATACACTATTACCTTCTTTTGAACGGGAGGTGCTAGAGCTTGAATTCCGACAGAGGCAAAGTTTCGACACTAGCTTTATAGCTAAGTCGAATTCAGCTACTGTCTGGACGACAGGAGAATTCTAGCGGCTGGTCACTCTGATCGGTAGTTTTCCATGGTTTCTCAGATCAAAATCAGTAGTCATCAGTCACATCCTCTCCCCTTTCACATACTCATACACACATACACACACTCGCGCGGGCACTACACTACCTCACAAGTCGAGACCGGTCAGAGCTTAGAACTTGTGTCATGGGGCAGTGTCCAGTTGGGTGAGATACCTGGAGAGGAAAACATGAAAACCCGGCGTGTAGGTTGGCGCCGGATCTCGCGTTATGATAGGGGGCAGAATACCGCCACATCTAGGATAAAACACGCAATTATTTCATGCGACTAGTGATCATCAAGTAGTTGCCACGACCGTAAAACGTGAAATACTCATACTAGAGGGGAATTTCGTAAAAACAATCTTCCATTGCAAAACATGCAGTTAATAACAGTCTTGTTTGTTCAGTCCATAATTTGCTCAAAACTCGTTAATTTTAAGTGGAAAATTAATACTTATGAAAAATATATTACAAGATAATGAATAATTCCAATTAAATAAAATGTAACTTTGTAAACCTAGACAAAACGGCTTTGAATTTGAAGTTCACCAGCACATTTTGTTGCTTGAAAACCTTCCTGAGCGACCGATGTACTCTGTTGCTTGAAAACCTTCCGACTAATGTGCCCGAGCGATTAAATGTGCTGGTGAATTTCAAATTCAAGGCCATTTCGTCTAGGTGTACAAAGTTACATTTTATTTAATTGGAATTATTCATTATCTTGTAATATATTTTTCACAAGTATTAATTTTCCACTTAAAATTGATGTTTTTCGAGCAAATTATGAACTGCACAAACAAGACTGTTTACCAACTAAATAAGTTTTATTAGAAGCTGTAAGGCTGTGGAGCTATACCGGTTTCCACCGACAAAATTTCCTCTCCGACGCTGAACGTTATTTCCCACGCCTTCCTTCTCGGTGAGCGTCGATGCTATTTGAGTGCGATCGCTTCACAAAGAGGTCGCAAATCACGTGGGACGCCAGACTGTTGACCGTGCAGCCACATGAAGCGACGTTCAGTGTGTGACGACCGGTGGAACCCAGAAAATAGTCATCATTTTTACGTCTCGAGACACAAATCACATCCTCAATGTCGTTCTTTACGCGGTGCAGAAGAAGTTTCCAAACCACATGCAACATTTTTGTCGATTTTTTAGTTGGTACTTTCTGTTTGTGAATGTGATGATCAGTAGGCAAATTTATAGCATTCAAAACGAAGTGAAACTTTTTTTAATTTTATAGCACGAAAGTAGGTGTGGGTTGTAAATATCGAAGTCAATTTATCTATTCATACTTTGTGGTATCGATGTTTGTTACTTGTCTTTGAATTCACTTTTATTAGTATAGATTACATTGTACTTTCTCTCATTGTACTCTGATTATAAGGCAAGTGTGAGTTTAAGTTCGACACTTACGTACTCGTAGAACTGTCGGAGCCTTTCAAAACCATGGATACTCAGCCTATGGAGATGATGAAATCATCGCTCGTCTGTGGGAACGGGGATTCGCAACTGACTGAGGAAGGAAAGATCTTGCGTGGTCCATGGCTTTATTTGAGATAATACCATGAGCGTTTTGGAAATTGTCGATTAATCCCCCACTCGAGAAGCAAAGAGAGGATTTATCTGAGAATTTACAAAGCACGAGTGATATTTAAAGGACTACTCCACGAAATAAATTATGTCCAAGAGAGTTCCAAAATGCGTCCAAGAGAGTTCCAAAATATTGAAAATAACTGAAAGCATGTCAAAATCAAAGAGGTTATGTTGTAGTATATAAGCGGTATATTGCATAACAACACAGTGATGGATGCATATCGCGTCCTAAGATAGATGAGTCGCAGCTTATTATTGACCAGTAAGGAGGAGCTGTAAAAAAAATAGAAAAAAAATACATTTTTTGAGTTATATGATTGGGACATTTTATATGCGTAGTTAAACACTACTGCTGTTAAGTTCATGAGTGGAATAGTCGCCAGCTTTCCATTGAGGTAGTGATCGGCCTAAACTGTTGGCGCCGCCAACTTCTTAGCTGGTGTTGTCCAGACTATCCGGGATGAGCCGCGTCGTCGATTTGGTGGCTGACGTTTCGACCAACATATTGTGGCCTTCCTCAGAGCGTACTGCTGCCACCAAATCGACGACGCGGCTCATCCCGGATAGTCTGGACGACATGAATTCCGGCCGCGGAAGTCTACGCAATCGTATTCTTAGCTGGTGTCGAATACGCCCCATCGCAGATCTGCAACCTATTCCTAGAATATATCTGGCCACAAAATTGCAGTTGCTCGCTCGAAACCACACACCCCATGCCTGAAAACTATTGTAGCGTCGTGGCACGCTGAAACGATGACTATCCGCGGCAGATGGCAGGATGTTAAACAAAGGACGCAGATGATGACGCACTGGGAATTTCTGCCCAGCGCGGATACAGCCTGGTACGGCGGAGGCAATGGGGGCGGCGGGTAGCGCCGAAGGGCCTAAATAAAGGCACGAGAACAATGCATCCTTTTTCTTGTTTCTCAGCAGCGTCGGCGTGCGGTTGCGCGTAAGTTTGTGCGAGTGGCGCATGTGGCCAAGGGACTATTTAGTTAATTGTACGCAGTGAAATTTGTTATTTGTGACTACGGTCTAGTTTATGAATAAACTCACTGTTCTTACAACCCACTTTCGTCTGTGTGTTGATTACACCCGTATGACGCCACACTATCATCATCTGAGAGAGGCTTGGAAGAGAGTGCTGCCCGGCAGTCCAGCTGAAAGCAAGAACCCCTTTTCGTGAGTCATGAATCAATCAAGCGGACCCGTCCATGAGGGCGGAATGCTACAGTAGATGGTTAATGGGAACGGCCGAGTTCATAAATGTTTCAAAGCGAACTGTTTGCGTCACACTGGCCATCGATTGCCTGTGGGCGTAGATCTGTCGGAACGAAAGATGGCGTTGTATATAATTTATTGAGGCGATGTTGTCAAGTGAGACTGCACCACTTCTGTTTTGAAATAATTTTGAAATAAACTGATCGTTAGTGGTGCATTTTTAACAGATGCATAAAGTTGGTCTTTGATTTTTTTAATTTACGAATCATGACATTTTTTTCTTCTTTGTAAATTTGTACAATACAGAGATATCACAACATAATCATTATTTTTATGACAGAATTTCATTTTAACACTCTCCCTTTTATACTTCTTTAATTTAAGAATTTCATTGGAGTTTTAAATTTTTTCTCAAGCATTGATCACTTCGGAATATATCTGACCTTCTACACATCTCAATTGTATATTTGAGTGGCCAGACCCCTCCGAACTGAGCCGCGCTGAGCCATTCGGAGGCCGAAAAGAAAATGTCTCAGGCGTCACGCGCGCCCTTTGCAGACAGGCCTTTGAAGGGCACGGAGGGCGGCCAAGGGCTGAGGCGAAGGGGAAGGGCTGAGCAAGGCGCTTAAGCCAGAGCTGCGAAGTTGGCGCGCGCGTGCCAAGAAAGCGCCATCGGCCCCGCCCCCTCCGCCGCCCCCGTCGACTCGGAGACAACTTGCTCCGGGCGGGGGCGACGCGTCGCGACGGCCGGCCGAGGCGGAGCAGCGTTACGTGGCAACGCTACATGACATTCATCACTGCGTTGCGTTACACAGTTCCTTACACGTTGCACTACTTCACTCATTATTTAATACGTATACTTGACATTATTCATTACATTTCACAGTTCATTACATTAAATTTGTCGCATTGCCTTTGGTTAATAATTTCATTACTACGTTGGTGGATTTTAATGAAATGTCTTTTTTTCTTTTCACTTTAGAACAATGTCTTTTAGTACAGAAATTCACTTTACGTTTTGAAAAAATGTCATTTTTGTATTTAATTTTTTTTTCATTTTTCTTCGATTTCGACACCTTTTCGACAAACAAGTCGTTCCTTTAAAAAAGGTAATTTTTTACATTTTTTCGTCATTTTTAAAGGACTTTTTGCTGATTTCATCGATTTTAATATCAATTTAGGTACTTGCTTCAAATAAAATTTACGAGATGCAACAAATGTTCTCCAGAGAATTCCTGAGTAGCCTATTCGATTTCTTCGCACAGAAATGGTGAAGTCCGCTATTCTATGTTATCTAAGGTTCCTGCGACGCCTACCAGGGTCACTGTTCGTTCGGCTGATTTCGCGATACCTAAAGACACAGATTTCCTCCCAAAGAACATTCCAAACAAAAACTTTGTAAGCTGAGTTCACTTCAATGAAAGGAAGAAGCCGCGATTGCATCAGTGACACATCCAACAGCTTGAACTGTTCATGTGAAGTGGTTTTGATCGATTTTTTTACATCTTTGGGATGAGTGGGGGGAGGATTTTGATGACTTAAAAATCGTAAATCTGATTAGTTAAATGCTCTTAAAATGTTTTCAAATGCCCTAAATCAGTGATGTCAAGGTCTTCTACTGGTGGCTGCGGCGCGCGTCGTGGCACCGTGGCAGGCCACGAACTTCTCTGCGCAACTAGCGTCGGGAAAGGAAACTATTAGCACCCCCGCCGTTTTACAATATGGGTGGCGTTATCTCTAATGGCGGGGTGATGAACTGCGTGGAGAGGCGATTTCGTCGTGGCACTCGTGCCATGGACTCCACGGTAGATACGGAATAATAAGTGAAGAACTGTATGTTCATGCGCCGTGCTCTGCCTTGACCTTGCTAGCAAGAATTGGGAAGCAAAACCCAAGTTGGCTTTGCAGGAGCCAGACCGATGCGTCAGCGTTGTGAACATCCAAAACCCATCTCTCTCTCTCTCTCTTTTTGTTCTATTTTTCCCACTCCTTAATATGGTTATCTTTCTCTTATACCTGTGTCCTCTCAGGTTTTCTTCTCTCTGACCTATCTTTCCCCCCTATACCTATCTATCAATTTTTTAATATTTATCTTTCCACATCTCTCTCTTCCTCTCTTTCTCCCTCTCTCCCACTCCTTAATATGTCTCTCGTTCATACCGTTATATCTGTGTTTTTCCTCTCTGTGACCTACCTTTTCCCCTTGTATCCCTCTATTCCTCTTTTAATCCTTCTACATCGCTTCTCTCCCGCACTCTCTCTCTATCCCATTCCTTAATGGTCTCTCTTTCTCTCATACCTGTATCTCTCTGGTTTTCCTGTCACACCTTTTCCTCTTACACCTCTCTATTCCTCATTTAATCTTTCCCCTTCTACATCTCTCTCTGCCTAAAATTCCTCTGGATTAGAACTTATTTGTTTAGTCAAAAAACAGTAAAAACTGTATATGACGTGTGGGGAAAGAGATTACCTGCGCACATATTCTTGAGACCCAGAATTTAAAAAAAGCGCGAAATTAGCAACATTTGAAAAACTAGAAAAAGAATTTAGAAAAATTATTATTTTAGAAAAATCGAAATTTAAAAAAAAAAATTGTTCTCGAGTCATAGAAAATCAGTTTCAACGGTAAATGAACCGCTGATTTGATTTTTCTGCATTGCTAACAAAATTGTAACGAACATCAGTTCTACTCCATCCACTACAAGCAAAAGGAGTGCTCAACAAAACGTGCGCACACTTAAACTACATTACATTTAGAAGCAAAAACAAGGGGCCATCTCATCATTTGCTCAATGGATCAGGGAAACTGGACAAAAACCTGATCGAGATGGGGTCATTGACCCGGAAGCTGAATGTACTTCTGCTTCCGGGTCAATGACCCCCATCTCGATCAGGTTTTTGTCCAGTACTTGAAATACTTCAGCAGCGCCTTCTCCAGAGCCACCTGCAACGCACGCCTCCACGCGGACCTTTCCCCCCCCCCTCCACGCGGTGCGGGGCGCCATCTTAAAGCGGCGGCGGCGGCGGCGGCGGCGGAGGCGGCGCGGAAGTCAGCCATAAAGTCGTTTAAAGCAGCGGCCAATTTGTTTCGCCGGAACGGGGCCGTAACGAGGCGAAAATTAATTTTAAGTGAAATCTACCCGGGCGACCACACAACTTCTCCTTGCGGACCCCACTCCCACGCCGCGTGTAAATTCTGCAGTTATAGAATAACCATGTGCAGACTAGGGCCTCTCCTTATTACTGGACACGTTCCAAAATCGAGGGACGTTCCCCAACAAAAATCCGAACATGTTAATATTTTGAACACACACAAAAAAGTGGTCAATGAATAGCATCATAACCAAGGATAATCGTAAAATAGTGAATGCTGCGTTTCTGTTTTGAAGGAATTCAGAATTAATAGACAAAAAACACAGAGATCTGGCGAAAGAATTCATCGTTGCATGAGCAGAAATGAATAAGATATTCCAGAAGACACATAGAGTGTAATGTGGGTGATAATACGTTCATGTGAAAATAATGACTACGATGGAGCGTTGTTGACTCCGCCATGCGCTTCGGCTAATCTCCGAGAAACGTACAGCAATTCTAGATGATCCAATACAAATTTCATATTGAGATCGATAAGTCAAGGTTGATAATAGCGGTATCCTAAAATCAAAATACAACGCTGGACCTATCTACCGCAAATTTAAGAACATGGGATTTAAAGCCATGCGTGCAGAACACATTCAACCAGCAATAAACACCTTAACGTTCCGTCCACTTCGACCAGCAAACGTTGCAATTACTCGTATTAAAATTCACTCCGCTTGAGCCGGACAAATTCGTCAGAAATGATTAGAGAGTACATTATAACGAACCCTGAGGAAAACTCGCTTACCAAGTAATACGAAAGGGTTTTGATCCTCGATACTCAGAACTGAAAAGCGAAACGAGCAGGTCGAAATTCGTCGGGAATCTCTGCTTTATCTACCTCAATTTCCACTTTATTTACCAAGGTTTCGATCCCCAAAACACACAGCTAAGGTGCGGTTAGCAACGCCTCGGCTAGCCCTCCCCCCTCCAAAATAAGTTGCGATGAGCATGGGATTTGAGCCCAGCGTGGAGAGCACATTGGAATTGCTGTCCAACGCTTCAACTACTCGGTCAACTCCTCTCCAGTACAGGCAACAGTTTTTACCATTATTCTATACCTGCATCTCCTGAAATGACAAGAAAATGCTGAAGTATACTGACCCAAGCCTGCTTTATCGACCACAATTTCCACTTCATGTTTAGAACTTTTGATCACCAGTAGACAGAGGCAAGTTGTGGGATTTTGGTTAGCCCTCCCCCCAAAAGCGCGTACGACGAGGATGGGATTTGAACCCACGCGTGCAGAGCACATTGGATTAGCAGTCCAAAGCCTTAACCACTTCGCCACTTCGTCTCTCATGCTTTGTTTATTTATTTTCGTTTTACTGGAACCTTAGAAGTAAATAACGAGAACATGTCGAAGAATATTGGTGAAATTTGCAACCAGAATTGCTACTTGATGTACCGGATTTTTTATCCTCGATTCACAGAACCGAAAAGCAAACGTGCAAGTCAGAATGCTGCGGGTTGTCC
This sequence comes from Acheta domesticus, assembly GCA_031308135.1. Lineage (NCBI taxonomy): Eukaryota > Metazoa > Arthropoda > Insecta > Orthoptera > Gryllidae > Acheta > Acheta domesticus. The sequence goes on along the minus strand of JAHLJT010002406.1, from coordinate 172,197,444 downwards.
TCCCCACCAAAAATCTGCGACGAGGATGGGATTCGAACCCACGCGTGCAGAGCACATTGGATTAGCAGTCCAACGCCTTAACCACTCGGCCACCTCGTCTCAATGATAAGCTGTATTTATTACCAATATTTCTGTTTCTGCACCTTCTGATATGACAAAATTCGAAAGACATTGACACAAGCCTGTTTTATGTACAACAATTTCCACTTGATATATCAGAATTTCAATCTTTAGTAGACGGAGCTAAGGTGTGGGTGGCAAAGTTTCGGGTAATCCTCTCCCCAAAGGAATGTACGACGAAGATGGGATACGAACCCATGAGTGCAGAGCACGATGTATTAGCCGACCAACGCCTTAACCACTCGTAATCCTCATCCCTATTACAGAAAGTGTTACCATTATTCTACATGAGCCCACTTCATCCATCTGAATTCCCATTTCTTTGTACCAGGGTTTCGATCTTCAGTACGTAGGGGTGAAAAGTTAATCTGTTGGTCGCACATCTTCCAAAACATCTGGGTTACTTTTTGGTTTTTGGTTGGTCACAAATCTCTGAAATTGTCGACAATCCATTTCGACGACCATTTCGTGGGTGCCGGTTCACAGGCGAAAACACCGCCATTTCCCGGTATATACTAAGCACTACACTCACGGAACTAAAAAACTATATTAATAATCAAACCAACTCACTTCACGACTCAATAAAACTAGTAATGATACAACAGCACATGTTTTATAACATTATTTGCAAGTTTGGCAATTAAAAACAAATTGGAGTCAAGAAAAAAATCGTACCTGCACCATTTTGCCCTTTTCTCTATCTGCGGGGGAAAAACGAAAAATGTTTAGTCTCTTCGAGATAACTTTGAATGACCTTGAGAGTTCATGTTAAGTACACACAAATATCAATATATCAGTTTCAAATTCAAAGGACCGTGACATCTGCCGGAACGGTCGGAGAATACCAAAATTGGAGAAAATTTTCTGAAGGGTTTAGGCACTAGCGTTGACCACAGACGGACAGACAGACGTTTTACCGTCAATCGGTTTTTCTGTATCGACAACCCTCAAAACATGGACTTTGACTACAAGTATATAACTACACTCTGTGGAAGTACCTATTTTACTACACATTAGAACAAGAATTATCCACTTTTTCGATATCAGGGCTCCACAATACACATTTTTCAGTACAAAATTGGCTGATTTTGCTGCAGTATTACAATATTTTTTCTTTAATACGTAAGTATTTTTTTATTTTCAATATCATGTATTTGAGAAAAATTACTGGAAATTGGCTTCCGGTTTTGTGACTCGCATAACAATTGTACGAACACCCACATTTAACATCAATACATCCCTGCAAAACATTCAGAGTTGCGCCAACATACGAATGTAGAGCAGGGGAAGGGATAGCTACAAATATTCCTCACATTTGGAAATTTCAACGAACTTTATAAGTTTATACAACTGATACCCACTACATACGTGGTATGCAAGAAAGTGAAATGGATGAATGGAAGGCGCAAAAGAAAAATCTCTTTATGTGTATGCGCCAGAATCACCATGGGACACCAGTGCGTCACCATGGGACACCGACGCCAACGGCCGGTGCTATGCTACGATCCGCTGCGCTGCAACCCGCCGTACTGCGACCGCAGTGCTTAGAGCTGTATCCGCGGTGCTTCGAGCCGCTGTGCTACGACCCGCCGTGCTGCGACCCATTGTGCAACGAGCCGCTGTGCTACGACTCACCGTGCTACGACCCGCTATGCTATATCCCGTTGTGTTTCGACCCGCTGTGCAACGAGCCGCTGTGCTGCGAGCCGCTATGATACGACCCGCCGTACTGCGACCCACTGTGCTACGTTTACTGTGCACTGTACGACCCGCTGTTTTCGACCCAATGTGCTATGACCCGTGCTATGAGCCGCCTTGCTGCGATTCACTGAGCTACGAGCCGCTGTGTTACGACCCGCCGTGCTACGACCCGCTATGCTACGACCCGTTGTGTTTCGACCCGCTGTGCTACGACCTGCTGTGTTACGACCCGTTGTGTTTCGACCCGCTGTGCAACGACCCGCTGTGCTACGAGCCGCTGTGCTACGACCTGCTGTCCGCGTGGCGCTGCCGCGTTGCGCGCCGCCGAGATTGAAAGCAAACGCGATTAGCGCCGCGCGGGCCCGGGTGGTCGGGTCTACTCGCCTAATGAAGTTGTGCACTATAAATTGGCGCAACTGGTGTATTGGGCGGCATCGGAAACGGACAGCCGTTAACCGGAAATCGCTCGTAATCCCCCCGAGGGGCGGGGCATTTAGACGCTCGCGCGCGCGGTATGTACAAACTCCGGCAAGCGCGAACTTGCAATGTCAGCGCATTGGACTTTCGAATGCACGCTCAACGGAATCCCGGGGACTGGAAAGCCATCGAGATTCATGAATACGAATGTTTTTATTCGGCTTCAGGAGGAGGGAGGGGAGTGTGGTTTTTGTCTATCGTGGATGTCTATTTTTCTGGCCTCTAGGATGGCACAGGGACGGGGGACACTGTTAGCTAGCCGACAAAGTTGGACTATTGACCCACTACGGCAAATACATCTCGGTTTTATCTGCCTTTAAAATACTGAATCAGAAGCTGAAGAAACAAAGTATGTTACCACTTTTTGAGCAATAAAGGCTGTAGGGTCGGCCCTGTGGCCGAGATCGCTAGGACAATAGCGCCGTAACCCCACAAGCCACCATACACGCGAAGGCAGCGATGCCGTAGTGGTCTTGGACCTTGAGGTTGTGGGTTCGAATCTCGCGTTGGGCATGGTTGTATGTGTTCGTCCTTTCATCACCATATCGTTTCATCCTCATACCATAACGTTACATCCAATAGTAGTCGCTGATGTCCTAGTAGTTGATGCGACCTTAAATAACAAAAAAGGCTGTAGGGAGTGAGTTAAAATCGTCATCCAACTGACGTGAGGGGGAGCACATTGCCTTCCCAAATCCAAGTGTAGCGTCATAGCACTGGACGCGACCGACCGCACAATTCGTGCAAGGGGGAGGGTTTGGTCCTCTCGTGCCGCGCTGGCGGCGGATGGATCCCCGGGGTCTCTCAGCTGGGGGGTGTCAGAGAACGCGGCTGTTCGTTCGCACAAGTGATGTGTGACGACAGAAATCGTCTGCAGTTGGACGGCAGGCTCCATCTGCAGCCGGCCCAAATCTCGAGAGGAAATGACGCTTTGTGCGTGGAAGGTCGGTCACGTGATGCCGCGCAAGGGAGGCGGATGGAATAAGCTACCATTGCATTCGAGGTTGACCGTAGCGATGTGCGGAGGCATGTCAGAGATGCCATGAGAAAAATGGCTTCTAGCTCGTAGCAGTATGTAATGTGACACGCCCTACAACTCGTAGGGCATGTCTCAGATGCCATACCAAAATCCCTAATTAACTCGTAGGACATGCCACAGATGAACACGCATTTTCCTAGTATGTAAAATAAAGTTTTCATTGTTGAATAGATCCTGGATACTATTCTATTTTTAAACAATGTTGACGCAATAATGCGAAAACGAGCTGGAAAGGGGGAATGCCGAGTATCGGCTTCGAGCTGTGTCGCCTTATCCCACTATCACCCTAGATATACCTTACGAGTTGTAGGACCACGCAGTGCTCCTGACGAAACCTCCGACCGCAGAGAGCATTCATGGGTGGCATATCACACATACCCTACGAATGCAAAGGGTTGAGACTCCAGGATTGAATTGATCCGCAAAAATTCAGAGTTCCCCGGGGGAAGCCGACGTATTCATTTGCGGAGCGCGGGCGCAGCGGGGCGCCCAACGCGGCGCGGGCCAACGAGGAAGCGGTCAACACGAGACTAATGGAGAGCGCATTCCACGCGGCCGCGTAATCACGCGAGGGCGGGAGCGCCGGCGGGTGGGGTGGGAGGGAGAGCGTGGGTGGGAGTAGGTGGGAGAGTGAGCGGGTAGTTGGGGAGTGGGAAAAGGGCGGTGGAAGGCTGGCGGGCGTTGGGAGGAGAATTGCTGGAAGGGCGGGCTGGTGGACGTGGGATGGTGGACGGCTGAGGGTGAGGCTTTCTGGACATTGGGAGAGCGTGTCCAATTGATTGAATATTATTAGTTTTTCCGGGCGTGTCAACTGCTAAGGTTATTAGTCGCGTACGTGTAGTGCATGTTTTTTTCATCGGCACGTAGTTGTGGTTTTACGTCGGTGGATGACGAGACCTGGCGCCAACCTACCGTCAGCTAGCATGTTTTCCTCAAGCAGGTATCTCCCACCAATGGGCCACCGTCCCAAGAGGAAACGCTCTCAGTCCCCGACCTGTCTCCCAGGCATGTGTGGTAGTGTAGTGCATGAAAGTGTGTGTGTGTAAGGGGTGTGTATAGGACAAGGAAGAGGAAGGAAAGATCGCGCGTGGTCCGTGGCCTGTTTGTTAGGGTACTGCTCTGGAATTCGGCTGATGTTGATCGGAGAAACCACGGAAAACTACCGATCAGAGCAGCCGGCCGCTAGAATTCTCCTCCAGGCAGCGACTGAATTCGACCTAGCTGACAAGGTAGTGTCGAAAATCCTGCCGCCGTCGGGACTCGAACCTAGGATATCTCGGTCAGAGGGTTGGGAGGAGGATGGCTGAGAAAGGGAGGGAGGGCTGAAGGACGATCGTATGGATGTGGGTGGGCAGTGTTGGCAGGGCGGTTAGCTGGAGGTGCTAGGACGATGGCGGGCCGCCGAGGGAGGGTTTTGTCTGAGTAACGTGAGAGTGTCTAGGGGGACAGTTGGGGAGGTGGGCGGGCGGATAGGAAGCGGCAAGGAGGGCGGGTCGAGCGAGGTGGGAGCAGCAGGCGAGGAAAGCGATTGCTGAGGCGGGTGGGACATATGTGGCTGGCGGGCTGCATAATCGGAACAAGCGGGGAAGGAGGGATACGGTGTGTGTGTGTGTGTGTGTGTGTGTGTGTGTGTGTGTGTGCAAGCGACGTGGTGATCAGAGAAGGCAAATGGGGGAGGGTTGGGTTGAGCGCTTTGACTGACGGACTATTGGCACGAGGGCAATAGGGCGGGAGGCCAGAAATGAGGGCGAACACCCCTAAACTTAAACACAGCTAAACTACAACGCGGATGTGAAAGTGTACACAGTCCGGTGACGCTCCACTACGGAAGCAGGCTATAAGCTCCGATTGCACAGCCCTGTCTCAGATTGGCTCTCCGCAAGCCCTTGCAGGGCTGGGCAGAAAACATCTGATTGTGGAATAAATGTAACTTCATTATTTGTGCACGTCTTCTGAATTTCAGTGGAAAATATATTTATTCAAATTATCGTCCATATTGTCGCGGCAAAAAACATTTTTCTTTCATGAAGAACATGATGAGGGTTAAGGGCACAAATTTATAGCTAATTTACCTTTGAAAATATATTTTATTATACAGGAGCGAATTTTTTGTCAACAAAACGTGAAAGAAAGCGCTCTTTTTCTGTATTCAAAATTCGACTAGAATATGGTTTAGGATACAGATCACAGAATAATGAAAACGTGCACAAATTTCACTTCTCCCCATAGTTCGTCACACACGTTAAACGTTACGTTAAACAGTTTTTTGACGTAAATAATAAATAAATAACAGTTATTGAGGCGGGATAGATACAGGTGAACAGATATGGAGGAACGCCTTTGTTGGAACCTCGATTAAAATGCCGTGTCTTCAAAAATTAACCCGCCTCCACATGTACCTGCTTTGATCTTAAAGTTTACAGTTTGGGAATATAATCGATAATATCATCTAATGACTCCCAATAAAAATGAATTTCTGTCATATATTTCTGAATTAATTGAAATCTTTCAAATAGAAATTTGGTTCAATAAACGTCTTTGGTGATAATTTTTTAGACAGAAAAAAGAAAAACCAAATACTTTTTTTAAAATTTAGTTGCCGTTTAACATTGTAATACTCACTCGGAATTTGTATTTACACAGCGAGACCAAGAGCTTCAATATTTGAAAAAAAGTCTGGGAATCAATTTCCCTGCAATCAGAACTCATGAACTTGCTCATGGGGAAGAAATAAGAGAGCCCGAGAGGGTAGAACCATTGGAGCGAGCGGGTGGGCGGGGCGGGCGTGGGGGTGGGTGTGGGGTGAGCATGGGGTAGGCGTGGGGGTGGGCGTGGGGATGGGCGTGGGGGTAGGCGTGGCGGTGGGGCGGAAGGGAGCAAGATCGTGTCCGCGGCCCCAGCGGGGCGGATATTAATGGAAACGTAAGCCACATGCAAATTGCGAGAGCACTCGGCGGTATCTTGCCCTCTGCCCGACGCACCCCTTCCGCAAACTCCATTGCCCCTCCACACCATAGAGATCACAGTGGGCCGACATGCTAACGTTGGCTAAAAGCTCATTCATATTAGGATATAGTGGTCAATATTTTAAAGACAGAGAAAATCGTGAGATAACTGTTTTATAAATATATTAAATATTATACATAGCATTCGTTTCGGAAATTACTTATTTCTATTTTCAATTATATCAGGATCTTGGTCAACATTTAAAGACAGAAAAATTCATGAGATAACTGTTTTATAAATGTTAAATGAAATAATGTGATATACCGACAATATCACTCCAGTATTGTTTATCACAGTTTGGATGGCGAAGAAAATGTGCGCCGTTCCTTGACAGATTTATTCGTGATTATATAATTATATGAATTTGTGATTTGTTAAGATGTAAGATGGTGGTGGCTATTGTTATAGGAAGAGGTTTCATATGTAGGTGGCCGAGTACAGTTAATGGGGATTTTGTTGGTCGGCAGCAAGAAAAGCGAGTTGTACTTTTGTCGGTGTGTTCTGAATGTGAAATGAAAGGAATATTGCTGGTGACACAGAGAAATTGAAGAATTGTGAGGAGCGACGTTTGGGAGCGGGCGTTCATCGACGGGAAGAGGCGCTTTGAATTGGTACAATGACAGCGGAGATGAACATGGAGACCAACGGAAAAGAATGTAAGAATATTCAATTCATTTTTAAAATTAGTTAACAGGAGTAAAGACCAGGAGATTTGTGTAGTTAAAGAAATCAATAAATATTAATTGTATTTAAATTAAGCCAATTATTTATTTGCGGGCAGTCCGATGTGGTAAAGTCGAAGCTACAACTTCCAACAGCCTAGCTTATTCGTATGAAGGGCACGTCGACCGACTGGACTAGCAGGGCAAAACAAGTAATAGTGGTTCCAGTTTAATTAGGAATAGTTGTTCAAGAATTGAAATATTGATTGCAATACATAGTATTTAATATATTTATAAAGCAGTTATCTCAAGAATTTTTCTATGTTTAAATACTGACCAATATATCCTGATGTAATTGAAAATATAGACAGAAAATAAATATTGATTAAATGCTCATTCGGATGAAAAACCTTGACGTAGACGTGAGAACATACGCGATGTCGCCAGATGCGGCGTCGATGATGTAACACGGCGTCGATGGAGTAACGGTTTGCATACCCATACCAGGCGAATACCGGAGCAGTACCTCAATCGATCCGAGGTGTACGCGCGATCTTACTCTTCCTCGTCCTATCCGCACTCATTACCCAACCACAGATACTTTCATGACCCACACTATCACACATGACGGGAGATCTGTCGGGCGTCTAGAACTTGCGCTTTATGTTTGCTGACCCGCTGGCGGAGATACCAGGAGGGAAACACTACGAGCCAACGTGTAGGTCGGTGCCGGATCTCACCATCCAGCAAGATAAAACCAAAACCACCCCCACCACCACTTCTTCCTCTTCCTCCACCACCGGCAGGAGGAATAATAATAATAATTATTATTATTGTTATTGTTATTATATAACTTGTACTGCACATACGGGATTATATATCTTACTACTTCACGCACCCGGAAAAAAATTAATCAATTAAACCAAGGGTATTAAAAAAGTAACAGTCACCTTTTATTATTATTATTAGTATTATTATTATTATGATTATGATGATTATTATTATTATTATTATTATTAGCCTATACAATCCCATGTAGGGCTACGGCCTCCTGATTTCTCAAGGAAGATATGTGCTGTCAGCTCCTTGTGACCTTGTACATAGCTAGTTCGCAGTCTGGTTTTACACCAAATACCAAATACAAAAATATGCCAAATATACAGAAAAATACAAAAATTCAAAAAAAGAACAACTACCAAATACAAAAAACACCAAGTACCAAATAAATACCAAATACACTTGTGGTTATGTCGAACTTCATTAGTTAACAATCACCTTAATGATGCCTAATTAGAGTTAGAATAATCGTATTCCTGCCACATTGAATTTCCGTGTTCCGCAGCGCGAGGAGAGCGGAGAGGCGCAGCGGGTGATTCGCGGCGGCGCGGCCGGTGCGGAGATTCGAGGGTCGGCGACCCCAGCGCGCGTCAACTCGCGGAGATAACGCCCGTCGGCCGAAACAGCGCAGCTGCCACGCGATTGCGCGCGGCGCGGCGGACGCACGGGGCGGGGAGGAATAAACGGCGCGAACGAGTACAGTGCTTTCATGGCGGTGGCGGACGGGGAGGTAAACAGACGCGGACGGAGGAGAACACGGAGGCCAACACCGGCCAAAGAGGTCACGGGCGGAGAACTGGGTGGAGTTTTTTTTTTTTAATTCTGGGCCTCAAGAAAATGTGCGCAGATAATCTCTTTCCCGACGCGTCATATACAGTTTTTACTGTTTTTTTGACCAAATAAATAAATTAAAAGTAACGGCAGACTGGGGTAATGAAAGAACGGGGATGTGGTCGATGAACAGTAACATTGAAGGAAAGTGAAGAATGGAAGTTCAGGCATACGGCTGAAGACTAGCTGCCTCAACTTAGTCGGGGAGTACGTTGATACTGTTGAGACATGTAATTGAAGGGAAATGAAGCAGAGGCAATCTAAATTGATACAGGAGGAAAGATTGAATGCTTTGTAACGAAGGGGGGCGGGTAATAAGCAGAGAGATGGTTAAACGACGTGGGAGCGAGCATTGACTTTTGAAGAGGTGCGGTGGGAGGTGAGGTGACATAGGTGAGAAAGCATCAACTAAATTGAGTGAACTCAGGGATGTGAATATGGTTGGCGAAGCAAAGTAAGGAGGGTGAGAGAAGAAAACAAATCTGAGGCGGGATGAGCACGGACAGAGTCGTAAACGTACGTATGCGTGTGGAGAGCGTGGGTGAGGCGGTAAACAGACGCAGACGGAAGAGAGCACAGAGGCCTACACCGAGGAAAGAGATCAGGGGTGGAATGTAATTGTAAAAATTATGTGAACACAAAAGCTTGGTTCTGTGTTAACCACTGAAAATATGTACGTCATCATAGAAAAAAGACGTAACCGCACAGCTTCGCAAACTCGAAACTTTCACGTTCACATTCAAGTGATTTGAAACTAATACACAATGGTAAACAGTGGCATGTTCGAAGCACATCTAACGTTGTTCGTTATACAGAAGAAATGCGGATTATGTGACCAAACATTGCAGTTCCGGCGTTGCTCCTGTAACTGAGCGTGGTGAGTGTAGTGAGCTGTGTGCGATGGTGAGCGGTGACGGTGCGCAGTGGACGTGGGCGAGGCGAGGGCGTGGGTGGGGCGTGCGCGTATAATCGCAGCGGCGAGCGCTCGCCCAACCGGCCCCCAGGGGCGATAACGCCCGGCCCGGCGCTGCACCGCGATGCGTGTTGCAGTCGCCTCGCTCTCCGCGCACAGCGACTAATCGGACGGCACTGCAGCTCACTTTACGTGAATGCCGAGCGGAAAATAAAATGGACCAGAGGTCTCGCGTGTGATTCATCACAAGTTCTAACCAGCGCGGCTTTTCGGAGCTTCGGCAGTTTTCTCACGCTTTCCGGCGATGGTCTACGTGTGTATTTCGGATTTCCAGTGGCATCAACTATATTGTTTACCCGGCAAACGTTGTTCTGCCTTTCATCTCCCTCTTTCCTCTCCCATCACGCTATCACTGTCTCTCCCTCCCTCCCTCCCCTCCCCTGCCCCTGCCTGTCATTCTCATTCTCATTCACATTTAATTGCCGATTCGGCACATCTCCGAGCAGGTGAGGTAATATCGGGAAGCGCCGGACTAGAAAAAGATGTAATAGTTCAAGAAGTAGAAGTTTCATCCTGTAGATTACGGTATGAGAAAAGTTTGCTTGAGGCCTTCGGCCTCAATATTTTAGTTTTTAAGGCCATAGAACGCATAGTTTAGGAGTTATTTAACGATATAGATTCAATATCCTGCCGAATGTATTGCGGGTTGCATTCGACGTAAATATTTAGTTTTGTTCTACAACGCCATGTAGTGGAGTTACAACATATTTAACAGCACATACACCTTCTCAGTGAGAAAACATGTAGAAATGCCAACTTTCATGGAGATTGGTCTCACGGTGTCGGAGATTGATCTTACAGACTCGTATGTGCAATACGTTTTATAACCATTTTATTTCCTTCTACTGGAACGTGAGATCCGGTGTCCCCCTATACATCCGTTTGCGGGTTTCCATCTCCAGGAATCCCCCCTTGTGGGGTAAGCCTGGACAAGCTCTGTGTTCCTGTCATGTGCGGTAGTGTGGAGTATGTAAACGTAACTGTGCGAGTAAGGGGAGTGTAAGGGATGAGGATGAAGGAAAAATCGCGCACAGACGCTCCAGTCGCAACAGTTGTTGGAAATTAGCCACTTTACTCTTGCGGTCTGTGAGCGACTATTCACGGAATAAGTTTCAAATTTAATTCTTAGACTCTCTGTTTTGAATTTCACTAAAGAGGATGGTCCAGGAATTATTAAAGACAGTAATAATTGTATCTGCAGAGGCATTAATCTGTTACAGCCAACGATTGGAGATATTCTTCGGTCTCATTATCAAGGCTAAATTAAATGCAAATGTAAATATATCAAGTCGAAAAATATAAAATCAGGAATAAACTTGTCTTGAATGTATTTAATAATGACCTCCTAAGTCAGGGCTGACCACGACTTATTGGCCACATATCAAATTCTAGTTAAGTCGCGGGCCGCATCGTAATTTAAGATGGTTTTTATCTTAACTACTAAGATTATACCGAAACAAATATATATTAGATACGACTTTTATTCAACATACTTAATGATTAATGTACATACAACAAGAGTATTAATATATCATTAAATAAAAGTAAGATGATATTTATGTTGTACTTGGTTTGTATAATAAAATTTTCAAAGCAGTCGCGGGTCGCACAAAACGATCCGGCGGGCCGGCAGTTGGAAAGCCCTGTCCTAAGTGAAACACAGAATAAATATGTTTCTGTAGCGTCTGCTTCACAAGCGCGCGTCTGGCACGGGCAGGTGGGAGGGCGGAGGGCGGGCAGTGAGTGGGCGGGCGGGCGGTGGGCGGGCGGTGGGTGGGCGGGCGGTGGGGGGCAGGTGGGCGGTCGGTGGGCGGTCGGTGGGCGGTCGGTGGGCAGTCGGTGGACGGTCGGTGGGCGGGCGGTGGGCGGGCGGTGGGCAGGCGGTGGGCGGGCGGTGGGCGGGCGGTGGGCGGGCAATGGGCGGGCGATGGGCGGGCGGGCGGTGGGCGGGCGGTGGGCGGTGGGCGGTGGGCAGGCGGGCGGCGGGGCAGTGGGTTGGCGGGCGGTGGACGGTCGGTGGGCGGGCGGTGGACGGGCGGTGGACGGGCGGTGGGCGGGCGATGGGCGGGCGGGCGGTGGGCGGGCGGTGGGCGGTGGGCGGTCGGGCGGTGGGCAGGCGGGCGGCGGGCAGGCGGGCGGCGGGCAGGCGGGCGGCGGGCGGGAGGGCGGGCGGGCGGGCGGGCGGGCGGTGGGCGTGGCACCGGGGGCGGGGGCGCCAAGGGCGAAGGCGGAAGTGCGTGAGAGCGAGGCAGGCGAGTGGCCGCGGCCGCGGCGGCTGATGTGGGCAACGTTGGCAGTGGTGGCGACTTGCCGGCTGCAGTGGTGGCGCAGAAAACGCCGCTAATGCGGCGAAACCCTCGGCTGGGACAGCGACAGCGCGGGAGGCAATGGTGACAGCACACGATGGGGAGATGAATGCGGAGGGCACGGTCTCCGAAGCCTAGGCTACAGAGTAAGCTCCCGTTTTTTTATCCTTCAATTAAAAACGCAGTATTTTAGGTTACTTGTTCATTTTCAAGCATTAGGTGTAATATAATGTAATATTACTAATGTCTCAAATACGGCATTTTTATTTGAAGGATAAAAGTAGGCAAATATGGAAAAATTCGCAGCTTAGTACAGACGTAGCCAGGAGTGTGTGTGATGCGAGTTTTTTTGATAAACAGCTCAAATTGATCAATGGAACGCATGTGGATTTCTAGTGGAATGGAAGGTACGTGGAATTGCCTCCCCATCGACTTGGTTGTAGTAAATTTGGCCGCATGAAATTCACGACTGTGTTGCTAAGTAACCGTTAATATGTTCAACTCTTGGAGTCATCACTTATTATTTAGCACTGATTTGACTCGTTTTGACGAGCAGAGACTACAGAGACGGGAACTGATGTGATTAGAGGGTGGTGGAAATACTGGTAGTAAATGGAACTGCAGATGCATCCTGAACCGGGTGTGGGGGGAAGCAGCGATGGCGACGCAGACGAGGTCGGCTACAGAGAGAGGCGTTAGGGTACGGTCAGAGTAGATCCATTTTCGGCCGAAGAAACGTCCACTCTGATCTGAAATCCACTCTGACCGTAGCATTAGCATAGACTTTATGGCAGTGCTGTCAAGGTCGACGCCACGAGCGGGAGTCCGCGGCACGAGTGCCACGACGAAATTGCCCCTCTATGCAGTTCATAACCCTGCCACCAGAGGCAACGCCATCACTACTGTAAAAAGGCATGGTTACTGGTTTCCTCTCCCTGACGTTAGCTGGGCAGGGAAGCTCGTGGCATGCGTGGTGCCGCGAGGTACATGCGTGCATGAATGCGTGGTGCCACTGCCACCAGCAGAAGACCACGACACCACTGCCCTATGGCCTTAGCGGCAGCAGCAGGGGCACGTTGCAGCACGCAGGCGCGGCAGAGGGCGTTGGCGCTGGCCAGAGTCAATGTTGACGGCGGTGGCGCGGGGAGTGTGGCCGACGCGGGAGGTGAGGGGCCATTTGTGCGTGAGCGCGCGCGGCAGCTCGGTGAGTCGGGCGCCTGCGGCCGCGGGGCGGCGGCGGTCGGTTTGCCAGCGGCCGCGGGGCGCGCGGTCGGCGGGTGCGCGTGGACGGGCCGCAGCGGGGAGGCAACTGAACAGCAGGGCGAGAGAGGCGGCGGTTGCGGCGGTGGCGGTGGCGTCGGCGGTGACGGGGTGCGGCAGGGGAGTGACGCATGGGGAAAAAGTAGATGGTGTAGCGCAGTGTTGTCAAGGTCGATGCCGCGAGCATGCCACGATGGCATGAGTGCCACGACATAATCGCCCCTCCACGCAGTTCATTACCTCACCACCAGAGACAATGCCAACCCTATTGTAAAACGGCGGGGAGACTAATATATTCATTTCCCAACGATACATGCGCAGAGAAGCTCGTGGCACGTCAAGGTGCCACGACGCGCGCCATTGCCACTAGTAGAAGACCTTTACACCAATGGTGTAGCGTCACGTTGGCTGCCCTGCGTGAGACTATGGGGCGGAAGTCTCGCATGCCTGAGAATTGGGTAGCCATCAGCCACAGCGTTGGAGGTTGCAGATATTTTTAGAATCACGTGACGCTGGTGCAGCTAGTTGTCACGTGATAATATGGAACCCCCATCCTCCCATGCTAAACGGTGGTCACGTGCGGGTGAGGCGGTGGGTATAAATTGGGGCGACTCGCTCCCACATGCGGGTTTTGTTCTGGAAGACCTCGCGCTTTTGCGCATAATTCACGCCCAGGCTGAGGCGATTTCGTGCGTTGCACTGGGAACGAGAGTCACGTGAATGGCACGGTAGGAGCGTGCACTCCAGGCGGCGCCTCTAAATGTGTTGTACCCACAAAGACTGAACGATCGCGGTTGGCGGGAGGGAAATTCAGGAGTGTACGGGGGAGTTCAATTCATTTTGTGTACATTATTGTAAATAAAACTTGTATATACTTTTCATTTCTGTGTGTTACTTTCACGACATCACAATGGTATGAATGGTGGGGGCAGTGGGGTCACTTGCGGAGGCGGAGGGTGGCGGTGGGTAACGGAGGTGGTGAGTACAGAAGTGGCGGGTTGATAATTGATTGATTGTTCGTGGTTCCGGCCGCGTCAACTAGTGAGGTCAATAGTCCTGTTGAGTGTAGTGCATATTTTTTCAACGGGACGTGGCGGTGATCTTCGTCCCGGATGGCGAGATCCGGAGCCGACCTACCGTCAACCAGCGGGATTTTCCCGAACCAAGTATCTCTCACCAGCGGGGCACCGCCCCAGCCGGGAGGGGCTCAAAGTCCCTAGCGGTCTCCCGGCATGTGTGGTAGTGTAGTGCATGAAAGTGTGTGTGTAAGGGGTGAGGATAGGACAGGGAAGAGAAAGTTAAAATTGCGCGCGGACCGTGGCCCGTTTGTTAGGGTACTGATCCGGCATTTGCCTGGTGTTGATCGGAGAAACTACGGAAAGCTACCGACCAGAGCTGTCGGCCGCTGGAATTCTCCTCCAGACAGCGAATGAATTCCTATCTGTGTAACTATTGTCGAAAATTGTGCCACCGTTGGGTCTACTACCTTGGATCTCTCGGTCAGAGGCACCGCTGTGACATCAGCTGACGCACTAAGGCACCTCTCAGAAGTGTTGTGGGTGGCGGAAGCAAAGGAGGGCGGAAAGTTGCAGAAGAGACAGAAGGGGAAAGGAGGGCAGGACACAGGTGCTGCGGTCAGCAGGGGGGGGGGGCAGCGCCGTGCAGCTGAGCAACGGCGAGTGCAGCAAGGGTGGCGGGGTGCTGGGGCGGATGTGGTGGCGGCGAGGACAACTGGAGCGGCACGGGAGAGCAGGGACGGAGGGAGAGGAGGCGGGAATGGCGGGGTGCCGGTGGAGACTGCGGGGGGTGTTGGCGCTGTCCAGCTGCGGGTTGCGACTAGGGCAACGACGTCGGCGTGGGCGGCGAGGTGCCGGGCGGATGTGGTGTCGGGGAAGACAACGACAGCGGCAGGGATGGAGGAAGAGGAAGAAACGGGAATGGCAGGTCCAACGGGGAGGGGGTCTCAGAGCCGGAGAGAAGAGGTGACGGGCAGGGCGGGTCCTATGGGATGAGAACTCAACGCCGTCCAGCTGAGCAACGGTGCGTGCGGCAGGGAGGTAAGGGCGTCGACATCGGCGGGGGGCGGTGAGGTGCCGGGGCGAATGTGGTGCCGCGGAGGACACCGAGAGCGGTAGGGATGGAGGAAGAGGAGAAGGAAGGGGATGGCAGGTCCGACGGGGTGGGGTTTCAGAGCAGTGCAGCTGAGCAACGGTGCGTGCGGCGGGGGCGGTGACGACGGCGGAGGCGGCGAGGTGCCGGGCAGATGTGGTGCCTGCCAGGACAACGACAGCGGCAGGGCAGAGGAGGAGGCCAGGGACGGCGGGTCCGACGGAGTGGGATCTCAGCACCGTGCAGCTGAGCAAGGGCGAGGCGGAGGCGGCGGCGGTGGCGGCGGAATACTGGGGCGGATCTGGTGCGGGCGAGGACGAAAGTGGCAGGGAACAGTAGGGACGGAGGACGAGGAGGCGGGAGTGGGACCTGGGTGCTGCTCCGCTGAGCAATGTTTAGTACAGTGAGTGCGGCGGGGGCGGTGACTTCAGCGGGGGCGGCGAGGTGCCGGGGCGGCTGTGGTGCCGGCGAGGACCACAGCGGCAGGGACGGAGGAGGAAACGCGGACCGCGGGTCCGACAGGGTGGGGCCACAGCGCCGTCCAGCTGAGCAACGGCGAGTGCGGCGAGGGGGCCGGCGGGGGCGGTGGCGGCGGGGGCGGTGCGTCGCTCCGCAGCGCGCAGGTCGATAGCCGCGGGCCAGCGGCGTCCGGCCGCTGCGGTGGCGGAGCGCCGGCTCTCAATGGCCTCCCGCCCCCTCCCCCTCCCCTCCCCGCCCCCCTGCGCCACCGCCCGCGCCGCGAAGCCACAGGCTTTCGGCCGCTTTGCAAAGGGAGCTGTGAAATCGACACGCGCCATTCTCCCGATTTAACTCTCTGCGTGTTACTTTGCGCGGGCGACGCCGCCGGCCCTCGCGTCCTCTCCCTTCCCCAACGCCGTCGCCGTGGGAGGTGCGACCGCCCCCGGTCTTTTTTTCTTCTTCAAATTGAGTTCTCGAAAACGCACAGCTCGGCGGAGGTAGAACGAATCCTAATCATTTCTCCAAAATGAATCCGTAACTAAAAGGATCTCCGGTCCCGTGGCCGAGATCGGTAAAGTGTCGTGGTGATCTCGGACCTCAGGGTCGCGGGTTCGAGTCCCGGCCACCTCGGCCATGGGTGTATTTGCGTATGTCCATATGTGTGTGTGCCGTCCTTTAACCTCTCACAATCATCATCATTCATCTTCAAATATCCCCAGGGCTAACAACCGTTGGGAGTAAATATAGAATCCAGTGTAATGATGATCCCCCCTGATGAATTGTATGCCTAGCATGGCTGCGTGGACCAAAGTAGCCTGTTCGGGATAAAAAATTTCGTCGGATCTTACATTCTTCCCAACCCACAGTTTCTAGATCAGACACTCGAATATAAGCCAGCAAACTAAAAGGAGCCTGCGTCGATGGTATAATGGTTATCATGCCGGGTTGCTCATTCCAAATTCCCGTGTTCAAACCCGGTTGTTGAAAGTAGGGGGATTTTTGAGGTGCCAAAAATCAACGGCATTCATGCGGACACTTGTCATGTAAAACAGATCCCAGGACAGGCACTTTGGCAAAATTAAAACCTACCTGGCAATTTAGCACCAATCAGACTTGCGATTTGAAACACAGGTTAAGACGGCGGATATTCTAGGCCTGCGTTATCCGGCATTTTATCAAACGTTAAAATTGGTGCACTAGCGTCCCTAATAAAAGCAATGGCAAACTACTCGAGGTATACTAGCCCAGGACAAGTCTCACAAGAAGCTGCTGGGGGCTTCTGGAGACCAGACCATGCACTAATAAGAGTATGGCACTAAAAGAAGAAGAACCTAAGGAGATTTTAAATTTATATTATTAACACAGCAGCATCAGCAAATGATTCCCTGCAGGTGCGTATCATACTCTATTCGTGGAAGAGAGATGATATATTCTAAAAGTTCCACCAGTTTGCAGAAGAGATTAATTATTTTTTAACGAAATTCATATATTGAAAAAAATTCACGCAATTCAGTGTAAGCAGGGATATCTACACGAGAGAAAATAATAAATAGATAAAGTACAAAATTCAAACAGAAGAAATATTTATTGCGATTCAAAATAAGCAAATTACAAAAGTCCAGAACGAAATTCCACGAAATTCAGTAACTTCGATTTTTTGTCTCGAAACTTATACTATAGATGATACTGGAAGTGGAGAATGGACTGGAGGGTTTCGAGGATTCAAGTTTGAAGGTTTCGAAAACCCCGCTCCTGATTGCCAGCAAGATTGCCTTCTCTGAAAGCTGACGTGAAGGACGGAAATTGTGGTGTACTCTGGAGCAACGCTTCTTTAACATATTTCATTTCCGACTCCATTTATGTCGAAAAACTTTCCGGGACCCCATTACAAGGCTGGTCGTATTTTATAAACTGTATACGTTGTAAACTTTCCTACTTGACGGAAGAGAGTGGGGGGGTAAAATACATAAACAATATTTGCATCAAGTTTAAAAGGTGTTTTAATGAAGACCCAAAACTTAGTAATTGCCGGACGAGAAGTATAAATATGCAAATGGGTGTATTTTCCACGCGCCAAAATTCAGAATTATCTGTAGATTCTTCCATCTGATCGATCCTTGTCTAATAGTGAGTAGAATTTCTGCAAAAGCTCTCAGAAAATTCGAAAAAGATGTACATTGGGTGGCCACAGATGGTAGGTAGTGTGACCGTACACAAAAAGCTATACGTTCACAACACCGGCACGGAACGCCCAGCGCGATAGTAAATCGAACGAAACGCTCCGCAATCGATACGGGGGATCGACGGACTACTGCCTGGGCGGAGCGAGCGGGCACTTCTTCGCCAGCTGCCGTGCCGTCAAGAGCGACCGAATGAGAGCACCGCCGCTGCACTGAGCAACGCGGAGTGAACAGCATCCTTCACGAAGAGAAACAAATACGCCAGCTCAATAGAGGTAAGCGATAGCAGCAATAGTACGATAAAAACGTTTATTCTTGTAAAATGAGAAGAGAGCGCGTGGCGGAACAAATGGGAATGTAATTACAGTGATATTATACCACGTAATGGCGCCACGTGGCCACGGGTATGTGTAAGAGGCATAGAGGGAAGAATAACAAATCTTATCGAATTTTCAGCCCTCTATCTTTCCTGCGAACTGCCATCCTGCAACTGAGGGGCAGAATCTTTCGTCCGAGACGAGGCCGGACGAAACTCGGCCAGCAGCTGGGCGAGCTGCACCGCGAGACGCTGCGACCCGCCTGCCGCGTGTAAGGTCACGCTGCCACCGGCATCGCAAAGGGAAGTCGGACGAATTTCGTTCATTAACTTTGTATATAATATTTTTGCGAACTTCCAGTGGAATCGGTGTGAACTACATTTTGAGTCACTTGTTATTTGTGAAGCAGACGATACAATTTGACGAAAGCATAAGCTTTACGTTAGAAAGGAAAGGGTTTCCAAATTTTGTCACTTTCCGCATTTTTTTTGTTAATCTTAATTAGTAAATTAAGAGAGTATAGAACCAAGAGAAATTGTACTTTTTCACCTTTATCATTTTTTCGATTTTGTAACAGTGCACTGCGCGGTAGCATGTAAATTAAGGCAGAATGAGATATTCTTTTTTTGTGTTTCTGGTGAAATAGGTCTAAGGGTTTTGTTAGTTTATGTACGTGCCAGTACAACACTGTGGTACTTGCTATAATATGACACTCACATCCTGAGGAGAATCAAGGACAATTGATCATAAACATTTTAAAATTATTTATTCTATGAAGGTGTATGCAAGCATTTCAATCAGTGCTTTATCATGTAATTGTGTTTATTTCTATAAGTAATTATATTGTTGATTCGTTACACATCCAAGGTGTATCTTTCTGTTAATCACAAATCCGAGAATTGCCCAGTTCCCACTAGCAAGTAAAATTTCTTGTAACCCTGAAGAACCAGGGACCTTTTCCATCCTAAATTTGAGGATAAGATCCCGTACATTGGTTACAGTAGCAAGAGGATGGAGCAAGACCGTAAAGCCAGTCCACGGCTAGGAAATTAGAAACCTTTACCAACATGCAACACTCACCGTGCTGGATACCCGGATTGACATGAAATTTTACCAGCTTGTTCAGTACGTTTCAAAACTCTTTCTTACAAATTTTTACGTGCAATGAAGTATTGCAAGTAGTGTTTTTGCGACAATTAGTATTGAGACCTTTCGTGACCTTACGCCTGTGGAAGGGCGGAAATCGCTGCTCACCGCCGATAGTGGCGGCGCGCTGTGTAACGACTGCAGAGCCAGCTGCGAGCAGCCATTTCCGCCCTTCCACAGGCGGTACGGTCACGAAAGGTCTCAATACTAATTATCATAAAAACACTACTTGTAACTCTTCATAGCACGGAAAAGTTCATGTTAATCCGAGTATCCAGCACGATGATTGTTGCCTGGAAGAGAAAGTGTGTGCCATTCTGTAGCATCACTACTTATATATTTAATAGCAAAAACTCGACTCTTCCCTCAGATC
This sequence comes from Acheta domesticus, assembly GCA_031308135.1. NCBI lineage: Eukaryota > Metazoa > Arthropoda > Insecta > Orthoptera > Gryllidae > Acheta > Acheta domesticus. The sequence goes on along the minus strand of JAHLJT010002406.1, from coordinate 172,177,648 downwards.
TGTGGAGTCGCATGTGCATGGGTGGAAGAGGGGAGGGGGAGGTGGGGGGGGGGGTAGGCGCAGGTGGCGCTTCGCGCGGCGCGGCGGCCTAATACCCCCAGGAGAGCGAAGCACCAGCACCCCCCGCAACGGCGGGGAGCGCGGGGACGTGGGGGAGGGTGGCGAAGCGGGGTGGGCAGGGGGTGCGGTGGAGGGAGCGGCGGAAGCATGATGTGGGGGGTGATGCCTGGGGAGGGGCAGCGAGAGGGCGTGGGTGGGATTATGCGGTAGCATGGGGAAGGGGAGGCGAAGACGGCGGCACTGGCGGATCCAGAGGGAGGGCATGGGGGACCATGCCCCCCCAAAAGGCCTGGAGTTATCGTTTACCTTCCTTTATTTGGCACAACTGGACGGTGTTATGCATCAACCTGCTATGCGACATCATACAAGTTTTGAGATAATCGTGTTCAAAGGTTTTATTACATTTTCAGCTCTAAAAACTGTAATTTAATTATTTCATTCATTGAAGCGCCAAACTACACAAACACGATTGGAATATCTGGCGCTTACCTGCATAATGTGAAATTAAGAACAACAGATTTGAAGATCTAGGTTTATAGTCGGTTGTTGCGAAACAAAATCCCTGATGTGACTGATGGCGTTTACATTTTTCATTAATTATAAGGCTATTTTTATAATTTGACGCCAAAATTTTTAGTACACTTAGAACATGGCCCAATGCAACTGATGGCATCCATATCTAATTTTTTTCAAAAATGGCGCTGAGCCGTTTGATTTATAACACCGTCCAATTCATTTAAATATTTTTTCGAATTATTTAAACAATAATATTGTATAGATTCATGTCTAGAGTACATACATACATAATAAGCAATTTGATAAAAAATATGATGCTCCCCCGCTAATGATCGGCTGGAACCGGAGGGGGCAGCGGGAGATGGAATGTGGGAGTGTGGGGGAGGTCACGGGCGGTGAGGGGCTCAGCTACAGGGAGAACTAGGAGGCCCACACTTCCTCTTTCAAATGTAAAGGATTAACAGATTGATTTGATTAGCGATTGCGGGCGCGTCAACTGCAAAGGTGATTAGTCCAGTTAGTGTTGTACACGTGTTCATCGCGGGAGGAGGCGGTTATCTTTACCCTGTTGGCTGGCGATATATGGCGCCGACCTACTTGTCGGTTAGCGGATTTTCCCATCCACGTTTCTCCCACCAGCAGGGCATCGCCCCAGCTGGGACAAGCTCCCGGAACCAGACCTGTCTCCCGGCATGTGTGGTAGTGCAGTGAATGTTAGTGTGTGTGTGTGTGTGTGTGTGTGTATGTATGTGAATGTGTATGTGTGTGAGTGTGTGTGTGTAAGGGGGTGAGGATAGGACAAGGAAGAAGAAGGAAAGATCGCGCGCGGTCCGCGGCCCGTTTGTTACGGCACTGCTCCGATATTTGCCTGGTGTTGAACTGGGAAACCATGGAAAACTGCCGATCAGAGCAGCCGGCCGCTAGAATTCGTCTCCAGGTGATTAGACATCTGCTGTATTGGTTTGTCATTTGCAACAATTTTTGTTCTAATTAGATAAATACCTGAAAATGTATTATGAATATGTTCATTTAATTATTTGTTTCTCTTTTTATGTTTTGTTTTCAATGGCTATTATCTGTTGGCACCCGGATGTCTTACCGAGCGCTGTATGACCTTGAGTATTCGACCAGACTAGTGAAAATAAAATTCAAGATTTGTGTTGATAGACACTTCCAAAAACTATAAATGACTGAAAAAAGTATTTTCTCAAACAGCAATACATCATGTAGTATGTACATCATTGGATTCGTCACCATACGGCCGAATTGTTAAATTCAAAATGTAGAAATGGTTCCACATGACAAAAAGTTAAAGCGAATATCTCGTAATATACAAGTCACAAATACGGATGCAAATGCATTATTTGGTAGCTTTCTTGATCCTGAGAAAACTTCATTTCAATATTTTTCAACTTTCAAAATTGTCATGAAATGTTCATGGTAAGTGACTCACTCTGTGAAGATGAATACGTATTAATAGAACTTCGAACGGATATTGATCCTTCTAAACCCGAATAAGCTCCGCGTTAAAAACATGATTATCATGAAGTCATTAACACGAATTTCAAATATCAATTACTGCAACATGATTTAATTTATTAGTTTTCTGACCTTATTTTGACCTTAAAGATGACTACTGATGATTTTCTGACCAATTCTGATATATCCTGACCTTATAGATCCTTTGAAATATGCTTTGTTGCACTGTGTCAGTGGTGTCAAGGTCTTCTACTGGTGGCAGTGGCACGCCTCGCGACACCGCCATGCCACGAGATTCTCTGCGCCACTAGTGTCGGGAGAGGAAACTATTAGTAACCCCTCCGTTTTACAATAGTGATGGCGTTGTCACTTACGGCGGAGTTATGAACTGCGTGGAGAGACGCTTTCGTCGTGACACTCGTGTCACGGACTCGCGCTCGTGGCATCGACCTTGACAACACTGCACTATGTTATACTTTTCTAAATACACCCACAATATTCGGTCTAACTCAGATTAACGCTGCCTGTCATCCCACATACGAATCGATCCACGGAAGCCGGAGTTGCATCGGAGCACAATAAAAGCACAATAAAAACGCACGAATGACCCGGCAATGCGCACCCAATCGATAACCCGATGCCCTTTGTCAGAAACAATTTCCTCTCTGATAAGGACGCTCGAGTTCCAACATATTGTCGCGTTAATGAATTGGAGTTTCGCGTCAATGTTTGATTCCAGTCTCTTATCAGATCGCTGATTCTATTGCCCCGCGATTTACCATGGATGAGAGTACATGATGGTGCTACAGTTGAGTGAGTCTCTTTCGGCTGCTGGGAGAATTAACGAGAATTATGAAAAATAAAGCTAGCATTTTGCTGAAAACGTTGACATCAATGAATATGCGTATATTGCATCAGTGATCATTAATGCACCAAACTGAATAACAAGTAATGGAGTGAGTTGTACTGAACTACAGTACAGATGCAAAGAAAGAATAAAGTTGTAATAGTAAAAAGTCCAGTATTTGCGAGATATGTATATCAAAGAGACAATTCCGTGTACGACAAATAGTTGATGGACTTGACTACATTTCGTTCCTGTAATGCTACTGCCTATTTTTTATTACGCAATTTTTTACTAGTAATTTATTTCGTTACTTTTTCTTGGGGTTCAAATCAAAGTCAACAGGATTCATTTGGGATCTTCCATTATCTATTGTCTAACATAGAATAGAAATTGAAAAAAGTGATTTCTCTATTATTCGAAAATAATGGTTAGAAAACAAAGTAATATTGAATTGGCTATACATAACATGTAATATGCGTAGTCAGTATGGTCGAATGTGTGAAAATCGTTTTTAAATAATTCATGTTCAATAAAAATTTATGACACTGCTTAACGTTAAACTTGCAAGGCAGATAAATCGTCCCCGCCGGAATTGCCTCCTCAGTGATTTGCATTCACCCTCCAAGGACGAAAATTATTTTTTATCAAAAAATTAAACTTCGTTACATTTTTTAATTTAACTACTTTAGTTTAATCTCCAAAAAATATTGAAAAAAATATTCTATGATTCAGCGAGGCGTGGGAGGGTGTGACGTATACGTCACACTCGTCCTTTGGGGGTGATAACTGTGATGGGTTGAAAGAGAGAAAATATTTAACGAGGAAAGCATTTATTTTCGAAGCATACGGTTAAATGACTAGTCAATGACTACAATATCATTAGTAAACATATTACACTTCTTACACAGCAGAAAAATAGTGTTCATTTTTTTGTATGAAATGGTACATTGCATTTCAAGCATAAACCTACGTCACATTTTGTGCACATTGAAGCAACGACACTTTTGCATCCATCATTAGCACACCTTCTTCTCTTTTTATTTTCAACTTCCCCAAGTAGATGGTCAGCTCTGTCATAGCGAATGTCGTCTAAAACTCGCGTTGACCTGTTCGACGACAGAGCTGTTGGACCCACAGATTTGACAGGTGTTTTGTATCTCGTGAGGTATGTGATAGCAATCTCTCTTCTGAATTCCAGCTTAGTGATATTTTTTCCAGTCTTCTTGAAAATCAGCCAAGCATTATTTATAGCTGCATCTATAAGCCATGTCAGTATTGCCCAGTACCATTTCTTCCCTCTGATTGATATACGGTACTGATTGATGTCTTGATCCATTTGATCTGTACCACCCATGTTTCTGTTGTATGTGGTAATAATAGCTGGTTGAGGGACATTTATATGTTTTTTTTTCTTTCGAAGAATATCTCTTAACATGCTTGATTGGAGATTCTCCGAGCGAATTTGATGCAACAGCAACCACATTATTGTCCATCCATTTCCCAACAAGAATTCCATCATTTTTCTCTATTGTGCTTCGAAATATCCCACGATCCATCTTCATCATTTGTTCATGCGATGGTAACAGGCAATCTTTAGGAATCCTGTTTTTCCTAATGGTTCCAGTCCCTGAGTATCCGCGTTCTTTCAAATGCTTGAGAAGGTTGAAGCTGGTGAATAAGTTGTCTGTAATTATATGATAAGGATAACTTCTTTTATGATCTGGCAGTTCATCTAAGAATGAAATCAAGGGAGCAGTGGCTTTACCAAAAATCTTTTCATATTCAGAGTTTGTCACTGGTGTATTTTTCCCTTGATAGACTTCAAAATTTATCAAATACCCTTAGAATGTATTCAGACACCATATTTTGTACCCAAACCTTATGGGTTTACCACGAATGAACTGCTTGCAAGGATGTGGGCCAAAGTACTTCACCATGGATTCGTCATAATCAAGAAATTCACATTCAAGAAAGTTATCAATAAAACGTTTCTTGAGAAGATTCATGAGTGGGCGGGGCTTGAATAATCTGTCATTATTGTCAATATCAGAATTATCAGCAACATGAAAGTATTGGCTATGAATAAAAATCTGTCCCTCCGCATACATTCAGATACTAATATATTCTTCATGTCTGGCTTGGTATCCCAGTAACTTTTTTTCCCTGGCAAAACATTATAACCAGAAAGGATCAGTACACCCAGAAAAGCCTTTATCTCTTCTGCCGTAACATTCATATTACTTTCATTTTTTGACAAAGCATATTTCTTGGTCTCCGTAAGGAAAAGGGAAATCACCTCTTCATCTATAAAGATTTCAAAATTTGAACGGGTGTCATATTTTTATATTTGTCGGCATAGTCTTCTGGAAATATCCCATCTTTTTTTATTGAATCAACTAGATCTCCATCTATCCACTCACGTTCCCTTTTTGCGGAATACCCCGATAAATCGTGTACCGGGCCTCCAATGCGAATTCCATTAGACAAAACTGCCTCGGCTTCACTCACCAATTGATTGCCACACAGATTGTCCAGTAGACCTCCTGTGTCCTCATCACCACTGTCTTCATCAGTCAGCTCGTTTGCGGGCGGTGGTGCAATAAAAATATCCTCTACTTCTATATTATCATCACCATTATCATTACCAACGATGCCTTGAATGTCTTCTTCAAGCAACTGAATTATCTCTGCGACAGTCAGTCCGTCTCTAAAACGGTCGTTATTCCTGATAAATGAAAATGTATATAAACATTTCAATTTTCGACTTTGAAATGGAACAAAATGAAAAAATGTGGAAAATGTGGAGACGCGTGAAAAGCTACGGGGAAGGACGAGTGTGACGTATACGTCACACTGACATTTTCACGCCTCCACACCTTCCCGTAACAATAATAAAATTAATTAAATCATTTTAATTACTTTTAATACTATCTGTGATAAATAAACCATTGACATAAATTGAATTGCTAACAATATAAGCTATAAATTCAACTTACCTAACATCTGGGTCCATCGAAAATATATCACAATTTTTAAACACCGTCAAAAACTCTTATAACGCCGTCCTCGGACAAGATCGCACTATGAACTGACGAACCAGACCCTTCTGCGACTACAATGCCGTGACACGCACAGAAATATCGACTTGCAGAGACAGGAAATTAGACGTGCCACAACTTGTTCGCTGTGACGTATACGTCACACTCGTCCTTGGAGGGTTAACTGTGGAAGTAATTACCAAACTACGTATACTCCTATTGAAACACAGCTGCTCTTCAAGGTCACAAGCTGGAAGGAGAGGGGGACATTATTATTCAATCGGGATCTCCAATGCCAAAAATTAAGTCCTAACAAAGCTCCTGATTGAATGACAGTGTTCCTATCTCCTTCCAGCTCGTGATCTTGAAGTGCAGCTATGTTTAAGTCGAAGTACAGATGCACCGCATCGTAAACGTCCTTCAGAGCGGAGCCATGTAGTCTCTCGCGGCGCGCCGGAGCACGGAATCATCCCTTCTTCCGCCTCTGAACTTGGGAAGAACTCTGGCCGTGGTTTACGGGCAACGGTCTTTTTGACAACGGTCTTCTTGGAACATCTATGCAACTGTCACCTTAATTGGTGCCCTTTGCTTATGACGCAACCGTGGTACACTGTCTGTGGTACCGAACTCATGGCAACATCTTGCTGAACGATAGACAGGTATTCGCCCAGTGACAGACATTACCTATAAAGAAGGTACAGGCTCTCATCAAAATTGTAGTGCACGCACAGTGGGGCATCCAATTTGACGGGGTATATGCAGCTACGTTCTGGCTTTGCTTCCTCTTATAGAAAAAAAATACTCATGTAACCAAAGGTTTGCGCTTTGGAGCGCTCTAATAGTAAATATTAAGCAACACAACAATTAGTTAGCATTCAATGTTGCAGAAACATGCAGTTAGAGGGCTCCAACGGCTCCTGTGCGCACGAACGTGACAACAATGGGCGAGCGCTATGCGCAGAAATTTAATTTGGGCGTTATTGGGTTAACGTAGAACTTGGAAGGCTGATCAATCGTCCCTGCTAGAATAGTCTCGTCTAAGGTTTGCATCAACTTTGAATTGAATTGAATTGCCTTATGTATGCATTTTCCGTGGCGAGACTCAGGCCTCTTCCGTCTGACCACGCAAATTTCGCTACGATCCTTTCACCAACTAGCGGAGAAAGAAGGTATTCCTTGGGCGACGAAACAGGTGATTTTGAATTTAGCTCAGAGGCGCTATTTAGGCTTGAGGATCTTTTAATGTAGTAAATCTATTAACGTGGGACAGCCGGCTTTACTTCCCCTCCGAAGGCAGGCGTACGAAGGATTTTTTCGCCCCATAAAAATCCATGGCTTCAAACGGGTTTGAGCCCGCGAACTTGGGTATAACAGTCCAACACGATAACCGTTACACCATCGCCGCCACCACTGTGTAAGTGATTACCAAACTACGTAGATGCACGAAATAGTAAACGCCCTTCAGGATGGGGCTAGTTTCTCGCGGTGCACCGGAGCACGGAACGTGGTTTATGGGTCTTCTTGCAACATCTACACAACGGTCACCTTCATTGGTGCCCTTTGCATTTGACGCAATTGCACCACATTGTCAGCGATACCGAACGAGGGGCGACATCTTGCTCAACGATGTATAGGGACTTGCGCAGTGGCACTCAATGGTTATAGAGTAGTTAGAGCCACTCTTCGATATTGTAGCGTATGGGCAGTGGTGTTTCCAACACAGTTCACCTCTATCGAGTTCAATAAATTCAAGGGCAATTGATTTAAACTTGTCAGATCCTGTCTGAAAACCGCCGTAGAGAGGCTCTGAAGCAGGGCTGTCAGGGTCGATGTCACGAGCGAGAGTCCGTGGCACGAGTGCCATGTCGAAATCGCCCCCCCCCAGTTCATCACTTCGCCACCAGAGACAATGTAAAACGGCGGGATTACTACCCATAGTTCCTTTTCCCGGCACTAGTTGCGCAGAGACGCTCGTGGCATGCTACGGTGCCACTGCCACCAGTAGAAGACCTTGAGACCACTGATGTACAGGTACATGCCCAGCGGAACTCAATGGTTATAGTGAAGTTAGAGCGACTCATCGAAATTGTAGCGCATGCGCAGTGGGATTTTCAACAGAGTTCACTTCTAACAAGTTCAATAAATTCAAGGGCAATTGATTTAAAGTTCTCAGATACTGTCTGAAAAGCGACGACGTAGAGATGCTCTGAAGCAATGTTCTCAAGGTCGACGCAACGAGCGGGAGTCCGTGGCACGAGTGCCTTGACGAAATCGCCTCTCCACGCAATTCATCACTCCGCCGCCATTGATAACGCCATCAGCCATCACTAATGTAAAACGGGGGGGTGTTACTGCTAATAGTTTCCTTTCCCGACGCTTGTGGCGCAGAGAAGCTCGTGGCATGCAGAGAGGCTCTGAAGTGCCCAGCAGAGCGCGGTCGTTCGGCGAGGCGCGTTCCGTTCCGTCCCGGGCGGGGTCCATAAGGGCGTGAGCCGGCAGGGCGTCCTCTTCCGCTTGGCGGCCGCAGGTAGCGCGGGCGAGGGTGAGGACGGGCCGCAGGGCGTGGCGTCCTCAAACATTGACTCAGGGCGATTAGGTGCCACCCGCCCGGCTCGGGTGACTGCACGGCGCGGCGGGCAGGGAGAAGTAGAACGACGGAGAGGTCCATGAGAAGTATGAAGACTGCGAGGACCGTGAAGGTAGTGAGGATGGTGAGGTCAGTGAGGACGAGAAGTGCAACGATGGCGGACACGGCAGTGAGGGTGTTGAGGTCCACGAGATGTACGACCACAATGAGGACGGTGAAGACAGTGAGGATGGTGTGGTCAGTGAGGTCAACGAGGACGATGATAATGGACAAGGCAGTGAGGTTGGTAAGGTCGGCGATGTTTACGAGGATAATTAGAACAGCGAGTGAGGTGAGAACTGTGAAGATGGGGAGGATGGTGAGGTCAGTGAGTTCAGTGAGGATGATGAGGTAAATAGCGAAGGGCAAGGCAGTGAAGATGCCGAGGTCGGCAAAGTCTACAAGGAAAATTAGAACAGAGAGTGGGGTTGAAAGTTAGAACTGTCAAGTGGGGGACGATGGTGTGGTCAACGAAGATGATGAGAGCAATGATGACGGAGAAATCAGTGAGGTTGGTAAGGCCATTGCGGTGAAAGACGAGGATGAGGACAATTATGACGGAGAAGACATTGAGGGTGGTGACATCAGCAAGGTCTACGAGATATTTAGGACAGAGAGAGAGAGGCGAGAACTGTGAAGAAGGGGAGGATATAGAAATCGACAAGACCTACGAGAACGTCCAAGAAAATGAGGGTGGGGAGAGCGCATTAGGCGGTGAGGATGATGAGGTCGGCAAGGTATACAAGGGCATTTAGAGCGGAAAATATAGTAAGAACGGTAAGGGCTATGCAGGACACGAGGATAGAGATAACTGTGATAGTTGTGAGGATAGGGAGGACGATGAAGGCAGTGTGGATGAGCTGGCACTGAATGCGATGAGAACGGCGAGGGCTGCGAAGCGAAGGTAGTGAAGATGAGGGGAGGTAATATGGATTGTGAGTATAGTGAGAAAGGCGAGTCCTGCGAAGGCGGTGAGGAGGTACAGAGGTACAGATGGCGAGGACAGAGACGACGAGACTTCGATGATGATAAGGAAGTTAAGGGTGATGGGAAAAGCAAGGTCTTTGGCGACAGAGAGGAAGATGAGAAAGCTGAATGGGAAGAAGGATAAGGAGGGGTAAGGAATTAACAACATTTTAGAAAATTGCCCATAATAGAAAGTGAAACATTTGGTACACAAAACTATATCTAAGCATCCAAACTAAGTGCGTCGTAATTAATATTCGCAGGAGTTAAAGAACAGATAGTAAACACATTAGTTTACACCAGTCAAATAGTTGTAAAACACAGTAAGATTTAGAATTTTTTCTTGGATGTTAGATTTAATTAATAAATGTGACATGGATTTATGACGAAAGCGTAACAGTTTACAAAGAAAACATGACCTAGAAGAAAATTTCGAATACGAAATTAGAATAAAATATAGATAAAGATGTGAAATATGAGGAAAGAAGGCTCACCAACTAAACGAAATGAAACATCGTTTTTGAATATCTTCAAAACTTCATAAAAAGTATTACAGTTCCCGTTTTCTTTTGACGGTTTGCTGACATTTTAAACAAAATTGTTGCTGTTGATAGTCTTTGCTTGAAACCTTTATGCATCGGAAATTATTCTAATTTACAGTATTATTATAATTGATTATTAACAATAATAATTAATAGTGACAATCTATTCCGTTGTTTCCTGCATATAGAAAATAACAATTTCAAAAATTACAACAATAGCTACCAAAAAGTAGGGTCTCGTATTGGCACACATACATAATCTTCCTTTCTCTATTTGATTTTCGTTTTGTTGATTTTTTTATATTTTACTTTTGTGTTCGACGTATATTCCACATTAGCTCCAAAACACTCAAATGTTGGTTTTGTGATCTCTTACTGAAATACATTGAACAATCGACTGTTATTTATATTTTTAAAATACAATATTAAACAAAATTCCTCAAAATTACCATAATGTTTTGTTTTAGTGTATAACTCTAGTCCAACGGCGTTCTCGTGTAATATTCTAATGACCACTTAACAGAGAAATAAAGGGGATGTGTTCAAAAGGACAAAAAAACTAGTAGTTCATCTATCCTCCTGCGTAGAGGAACGGATATGAAGATTTAGCCTACGTGCCCACAGGGGATAAAACTGTCCAGCAGTTTATCTCCTGTCGCTTTAAATTTTCCGCGTTCCACATTGGACCACTGGGGCCCGTTTGTCGACTGGTATTTTGCGAAACAAATTTTATTGTGGCATAACGTGCGTTTTAATGCCAGTTACCATAAATTTCTTGACTTCCGAGTCGCGTAAACATTCGAAGCAACATACAAAATCTCTTTCGTTAAGTCACTCTACTAGAGGACTGCGTTTTGCGATTCCCGAGTGCGAGGAAAATCATTGGTTCATTTGTTTGTGAAGAATTCAAGAACATTCATTTGCTTACTTTACGTCAAAAACCAAACAAAAAGTGTACGAGGAGTTTCGAAAAGACAAAAGTGAACTTAATAAATAGTTTCTATTATTTTTTGGTCATTAGGAATTCTATATTGACCATACATAATTTTATGTAGTTATTAATGAATTCAAAAAATTATTGTCACGTCAATCATTAAACAAAAAGAAACGAAAATGAGCCTCAATGTATCATCTCAGAATTTGCTCATTGGATTAACCAAAACCCGATGGAGAAGGAGATTATAGTCTTAGGAGTCCTTAACAATATTTGTAATATGAACTCTTTTTTGTATTCAATATAAATGATCCGATGAATTAAAATCGTTACATAATAAATATTTTTTGGAAAAGCAACAATTTCTAATTGTATATAACAGGAACTGTGTAGCAATGTATAAAAACACTGACGACAAAAGAAATTCGACACAATTTTACATTAAAGTTTACAAACTTGCAAGAACATTATCATCTTATGTTAAAAAATTTGCTAGGTGAAATTTACTAGTGAAAGCTATAAAGCTATCTCAAGATCCACGTTTTGCAATACAGAAATTTGGCAGAAAGGTTGTGTGATGCTGCAAGATCTTTCAGAAATAATCCCATTTTTGTAAAATTTACTCTTAAGGTGTTTTTTATATCAACTATAGAAATTTTACCTCGACAAGTTTAACTGCACTGACTTGTTTTCTTATTTAAGGTTTTCAAATACTTAAGTCATACAGCGACCACTGAAATTAACTTTGGTTTTGTAACTTATGGGTAACTAAAACGATAGCGGAACTAGCATACTCGTATATGGACGTACAAACATCCATTCCACGAGAGGATTCGAACCCGCGACCCTTCAGCCTAAGCGAAGAGGTCCACGGCACAAGGTTGTTATGGCCTTTTAATTAAGCAATTAAAATTAACAATATTTCATTTCCCGCATAAACCTTTCTTGGTAAAATTCAGAAAAAGAATGTTTAGAATGACAATATATATTATTGTGCAAACAATATTACCTAGCTTACTTCGCGAGAAAAATAATTGAAGTAAATATGCAACTTAATACATAGTACGTCTTGTTTCATTTCTTCTGCCGGATTTAAAAGATGGTAACAAGAAACAGCCTACATTAACAAAAGTATTTTATCAACTTTAGAAAACAAAAAAAAATGTATACTATGACAAGCTCTAATGAATGAACTCTCACAAATAAATATATTCTACGAAAAGATGAAACGTTTTAGAGTGAAGTTTCTTTTTAACTGAAATATGCAAAATATGCGCGTTTAAATACAAGAATATGCTCCAACAGGAAAAATCTGCCAAATATTCACAAATATCCATTTACATATTAAAATGCATAACATCTTATTCTAACCAACTGTCAAGAAATTTCACTTAGCTATGCCCTGAAGCAACGGACAAAAATATGCAAAATCATAGAAATCCGCCCCCAATATCAGTTGAAATGGACAGTTGCACGGCGTTTGATGTGTCACTAACACAATATGCACTTCACCGTTAAAAATTTTTCTATTTCTCAGCATATCCACTCTATATGAAAAGCAAAAGAATAGTATTATTTTATTGTGTGTCAGTACAAAACAATGCTACCATTGAACAGATGAAGTGCTCACAACAGTGACAACTGTCATAGATGACTGTATCGCGACGAGCGTGGTGAAAAACTAGCATTGTGCATCATGTATCGTGTAAGAGTCCGTGTTCCCATGGCGATGAAATCTCGCATATTTACAATTTATTAAATAGCTTTGCATATCCTCATCTTATACACCCACATTCTTTGTTTTTTTCTAAAATAAAAAAAGGAAAAAAAGAAAAAAAGAAAAAAAATTTCAAACCACACAGTTATATTAAATCCTTCTTCACACATTGATTCATTGTGATTCAGGGCGCGTCAACTATTGAGGCCATTAGTCCCGTACTTGTAATGCATTTTCTCATCGGGGGATCCCGAGATCCGGCGCTGATCTACCGTCTACTAGCGGGGTTTTCTCTAGCCAGGTATCACTCACCAGAGGGGCACCACCCTAGCCGGCACAAGCTCTAAGACCCCGACCGGCCTCCCGACATGTGCGGTAGTGTAATGCATGTTAGTGACAGTGTGTGTGTAAGGGGTGAGGATAGGACAAGGAAGAGGAAGGAAATATCAAGCGCGTTCCATGGCCCGTTTGTTAGGGTACTGCTCCGGCATTCACCTGGCGTTGATCGGAGAAACCACGAAAAACTACCGATCAGAGCGGGTGGCCGCTATATAATTTTCCTCCAGACAGTGTCTGAATTCGACCCAGTAGCTGTAAAGCTAGTGTTGAAAATCCTGCCGCCGTCGGGACTCGAACCTAAGACCTCCCGGTCAGAAGCACTGCAGTGACATCAGTTGATGCACTGAGACACATCTCCCGGTTATTCGCACATTCGAGTAAAAGTCCTTTTAGTGCGTTAGAGTAACTACTAAACTCTGACGCCAAAACGCACGAGATGCCATTATTCGCAGCTGCCTGCCGCAACGCCGGCCTAGTTTCGCAAGAGCCGACTCATTTGGCCCCGTGCCTGTTTTCTTTACGGCGTAAAATTAATCCAAATATTGCGGCGTAGAGCACCACACAAACGCATCGTAACGCTGTTCTGACACTAAGGACGCTCTCGAGTTCGTGAGGAAGTTATAAAGTTGGGACACTTCACCAAAGAAAACAAGACATTGGGAAATAAATTTTGCCCGTGAAGGACAAAATAAATGTGAACTGCGGGGAAAAAAATCTTTGCGAAGTCCGTTACTTCCATCGCTTGTGAGGCGTGCCATCTCGAAACTTCAACCGAAATCCTACAGTCAGATCGTTCACAGTATGGTTTGAAAGGAAGATGCAAGGACATGGTCTCAGTTTCCCATCATTTCTCACTGCTCTATTCGTTTTAGAACAAATTGTTTTTCCTCTGCTGCAGTGGTGTCACTGTCTTCTACTGGTGGCAGTGGCACGCGTTGTGGCACCGTAGCATGCCACGAGCTTCTCTGCGCAACTAGCGTCGGGAAAGGGAACTCTCAGTTTTACAAAAGGGATGGCGTTGTCTCTAGTAGAGGAGTGATGAACTGCGTGGAGGTGCGATTTCGTCGTGGCACTCGTGCCACGGACTCCCGCTCGTGACATTGACCTTGACAACTCTGCTCTACTGCAACTTCCCATTGATCTTCAATTTTGTTTACACTTTTTCTATTTTCTACCGCACTGGTAGGTAGTAACATATAATTGTGTTAATGAAATATTTAGCAACCTACTTTACTTGATTATAGAAGTTTCGCATTATGCAGTGTTTAGTGTTATGGATTTGATGAATTTTAGGATTGTCTTTGAACATTCCAAAGTATGTTTCTTTTCTAGCGTGCACAAATGACACACCTCACAGTAAAACTCTCCAGAAGGCGAAACACTGGTTCATAAATTACCTCTTTCTCACCTCAAAATTGAAAAGAAAATTGTTTACATCATCTCTAAAATATTTTTAATTATTTCCACAGAATTCATTTAAATACCAATGACGGCATTTTCAATCACATTACACGAGATAACGAAAACTAATTTTCACCAATATATCAATTAGTAATATCTTTAAAGAAACAATATAATTACTCATTCTCTTGATTGTTTAAAATATACTTAGCAAGAATGAAGTGAAAATGTAATTATTATTCGTTGAGAAATAAATTACAATTTGACAATGCCTAAAACCCTAATTTATTCTTCACAGTTTTTGTGAATTGGCTTCACAGTTCTCTATGTAAGTGGCGTATTATATCCTAATCGGTTATCGAATGGAAGTTCGAAATTCATTGAACCGTATGTCGTGGAATTTTGGCATATTTTATTAACACAGTGATTCAAAATGTAGTATATAATCAAGCAAACAAAGCACGATGCGATGCATGCAGAGCCCGTTATTAACAGCTAATAGAATTTCTGAAATTCCAATCATACATAGCAAATTGATCGAAATATACAATACCGGCCGAGATCAAGGGGAAAATGATAGAATTAATGGATTTCCTACATAGTTTTCTGGCTGTGGGTCTTAAAGAGTTATATGAATTTTTTGCAGGTTGGTTAGCGATATTACAAAGAAAACGGTCGAGTTAAAATTAATTCAGTAGGTTTCAATCGAAACAATATTAACATTTCTTTCTTTTTGGATTTCTTTAATAAACATCATTGCATACTGGTAACGATTTTAATAATTATGTAGTTGCAAATTGGTTGGTTAACAATATTTTACTTCTAATTAAAACTCTAAAGTATCAAGGCAGTACAGTTCATTCACATTGAAATATAATTTCACCACTAAAATTATTTCCCGCCAAAGGAAACACGTAGAAATGATGTTTTACTTGTATTTTCATTCCTCTACTAGCAGACATTATTGAAACCTGAAAGTGCGAAGTATATATTGGCAGCTCTTTTAATCCCTTATCAACCAAAATATTAACGCTCTTTTGCACTGTAAGTTATCCAACTTCAAGTGAGAACATACTTTGCAAAACTTTCTTGCACATATTATACTAACCGTTCTCGAGAGAGTAAGCTCTACTTGTGAAACACACTGAATTTGTACAAAATTCCTTCTAAAAACCCTTCAATATTTTTGTTCTGAATCTAGGAATTCTGTTATAAAAATATGTTAGTGTAACATTATACCACTTTAAATGTTGATATTAATAAATTATTTTTACATCTTGATTTTTCATAAGAATCTTTCGTTGTTTGATGTAGAAAAGATATTCCAAAATTCATAATGTTGTTCGTTTTCTCATCTTCTCCGCTAAGCAGTATATTTCCTCATTTTGGAGAAAGTGTCCCACTTCCTTCCAGTTCTTGCAAACGCCTTTACCTTCAGCTATTTTTGTAAATTTATTTACTTATTTATATTTTTCTGAACATAGTACATCTGTGAGAAAACTACATGGTTGCCTTAGAAGTTAGTTGACTTAGTTTACCTTTTCAATCTAATAAAATAGTATGATGGTCGCTAAGGACCTAGAAGTTGATGCGACCTTAAATAACCACAAAAAGGGTAATATGAAAGCACCTTTATTTGGGTTTTTATAACGTGACACTTCAAGCTCAGTCTCCTCAATGAAATATCTCACGGTATTTCGCGTCTTTCTCGGTCGTTCCGATATCGTATGATTGCCAGCGTATTAAACAGTGTTTGCAATCATGCGACATCTAGCGGCACGCCAAGGAAGACTCGAAATGCCGTGAGATATTCCATCGTGAAGACTGGGCTTGAGGTGCCACGTTATAATAACTCAAGTATAGCATCCCGAATTTGCAATTATGTCTGAAAATATTTGAAGGACTTAATATAGGGAGTTTCTGTATTTTTTGCTCTGGTTGAGAAGTGGGGATTCTGACCAAAATACAATTTTGAGCGACAGATGACTTGGGTGATGCTTAAGTAGAAGTTGCGAGAAATGTATGTTATGTCATTTAGTACCTAAAATATCCTATTTAAATGCCTCAAATAAGTTGTAAAATAGCAAGAATTTCCTGTATAATTTTTTGAATGAGGAGCCTTGATATGAAAATAAAGTTTGAAGTTAAATAAAATTTTATTCTACTTCAAACTGTTTCAACCTATGAGCTATTGAAAAGAACACACAGAGAAATGTAAATACCAAAACGTCTCTCGCGCTACACAAATTTCTATACGCCTGAAAAAGTTTTTTTCGACATTTGTGACCGGTGCATATTTTTATACTGGAATAAGAGTCAGGGAATTACAAGCATCTCCCTCTTTTGAAGTTGAGCGCAGCCAATCCAAAGAGGTATTTTATATTATACATATTTTTGTTTCAACCCCATTTTCTCTTTAGGAATGCTTTAGACTATATTCTCTGCCGTTTCAATAACACCAAATAAGACTTGTGTTTAAAAGGACGAATTGACTCTTTAAACTCAAATAGTGAAACACGCTTTATAGGTAAGTAAATGTGTTCCTAGATATTGTATAGGGATGAAAAGTGTTCATAATTAATTTCGAGTGAATACATCGAAAGATTTAGGCATCTGTCTAAAAATTCAGAAGCCCAGTTACGACCTACCACCCCCGATGGCTCGTTGGTTAGCCTGCTCGCTTTCCTCTATTCAACCCCCGGTTCGAATCCCGGCCGAGGCAAAATAATAACTGTGCGCTTTCCTTACAAATGTCCCAGTATCTATTGCTGTGTGACAAAGAGAAAGCCCGCCCTAAGGTTATGAAGATCAGTATCTACGGTGGATGAATGTGGTAATCAGCGCCCTGCAACTATCCATCAAAACCGGGGACAAAACTCGAAGTTGCTACAGTAGGATGCGCTGGTGTCGCCGGGTACAGGCTCGCGAACATCTGCACCTAAAAATTGGCTAAATTGTGAGATATACGAAAAGTGTCTTCTAAATGTTCAATAATTCATAATATATCCATATAAGAAACCGCTGAAGAAAGCGCGAACATCGACGCTATGTTTTGTGCCATTACGCGCCTGCTTGAGCGTAATGCGAACCTACGTAGCAGCCACACACGTTTGAAGTATCGTTGGCAGCAGTTTTTATTTTAGTCCCTGTAAGATGGTGCTACAGGAGAGTGCGCCACTATAATGGTTTCCACCACGTGATATGGGAGTTGAAGGGCCCTGGTGGTAATCTCACGATCCCCTTATCCCATGACCGAGAGACTGCATCACCGTCGGTCGGCCAAGGGCCGTAGCGGCCTGTCGAGCCAAAGGACAGGACAGGACAGTGACGAGCCCTGTTCGCTTCCGCCCTGTCTGCCCCCACCTTCGTCCACAGCGAGGCGAAGAGCTCGGTCGACAGCTGCAGCTTCCACGGCGGAGGCGGTAGCGGTGTCAGCCAATCAAAGTTCACCCGGCTGCTCCCGGCTGATGAATACATGCACGAGGCCAGCCCGCCCCAGCCACGGAGCAACTACTAACTACGCCCCTTCATATTTAACGGCCACACTTGGTTCTCCCCTGCCGTGAGAGCAACAAGAACAGCCTCCTTTTCCTTATTTGTTGGAATACGAAAAGGCGATATTATAATGAGAATGAGTTGAAGTGTATTTCCAAAATTTTTCTAATACAAATTTTGGGGTGAACTTTGAAATTTGCTATTTCATGACTTTTTGTAAATTATCTTCCTTCCAAATCGAAATAGAATTCAAAGCGCCTGATTTTCAGATTTTTAAATTCATTGAGAACGGGGCAAATCTCAGGATAGCGGTTGAAAACTTCAGCCTTAGTGCCTCCCACTGCCCGAGCTTGTCCCGGCAGGGGCGGAGCCCCACTGGTGGAAGATACCTGGTTGGGGAAACCCCGTAGTGGAGGGTAGGTCGGCACCGGATTTCATCATCCCGCGGGGAAGATCACCACCGCCACCTCCCACGGACCGAAAATACATGCACCACACTTACGGGACTAACGACCTTTGCGGCTGACGCGTCCGGAATCACTAATCAGTCAACCGAATTCACGCAATCAGGTAGAAACTGGACGTAAAAAAAAACCGCAAAGCAAACGAGCTAAACGAACCGACATTTTTCACGCACAAATATACCTCGCGAAACGTCGAAAAGGTGTGCGACGCGCATTATGAGCAAGCAGCAGCACGCCGGCCGCGAGGCACGCCGCGCGGTTGCGGCGGAGGAAAGAACACGGTGTCCTCCGGTAATTAATAAGCGTCGGCTGTCAGGCGGCACGTGCCCGGGTTCCGCCAGCAGCCGAACGCCGCCGCTCCGCAGAGTTTAATTAGGCGGAGAGAAATGGCCGCGCCGCTTCGCATGCGCGGAGGACTTCGCCCATTTTTCTGCACCGCAGGCAGACGCGCCCGCCCCGGCACTCGGCCCTCCCCTCCGCTCCCGCGCCGCGAGCGGGGAAAATAAGGAAAGCGGCGTGAAGCGCATGTTCACTTTACATTTGCAGACGGAACGCTGCAATCCGTTTACATGAGGTCACCGCCTACCGAATGAGAATCGCACGTCTACAGTAGATGCTGATCGATTAGATATAATACAGAGGGCGGTGAACGGGATACAGAGGAAAGCGGCGTGAAGAGTATGTTCACTTTACATTTGCAGACGGAACGCTGCAATCCGTTTACATGAGGTCACCGCCTACCGAATGAGAATCGCACGTCTACAGTAGATGCTGATCGATTAGATATAATACAGAGGGCGGTGAACGGGATACAGAGGAAAGCGGCGTGAAGAGTATGTTCACTTTACATTTGCAGACGGAACGCTGCAATCCGTTTACATGAGGTCACCGCCTACCGAATGAGAATCGCACGTCTACAGTAGATGCTGATCGATTAGATATAATACAGAGGGCGGTGAACGGGATACAGAGGAAAGCGGCGTGAAGAGTATGTTCACTTTACATTTGCAGACGGAACGCTGCAATCCGTTTACATGAGGTCACCGCCTACCGAATGAGAATCGCACGTCTACAGTAGATACTGATCGATTAAATATAATATAGAGGGCGGTGAACGGGATACAGAGGAAAGCGGCGTGAAGAGTATGTTCACTTTACATTTGCAGACGGAAAGCTGCAATCCGTTTACATGAGGGCACCGCCTACCGCATGAGAATCGCACGTCTACAGTAGATACTGATCGATTAAATATAATATAGAGGGCGGTGAACGGGATACAGAGGAAAGCGGCGTGAAGAGTATGTTCACTTTACATTTGCAGTCGGAACGCTGCAATCCGTTTACATGAGGTCACCGCCTACCGAATGAGAATCGCACGTCTACAGTAGATACTGATCGATTAGATATAATATAGAGGGCGGTGAACGGGAAGCAGAGGAAAGCGGCGTGAAGAGTATGTTCACTTTACATTTGCAGACGGAACGCTGCAATCCGTTTACATGAGGTCACCGCCTACCGAATGAGAATCGCACGTCTACAGTAGATACTGATCGATTAGATATAATATAGAGGGCGGTGAACGGGAAGCAGAGGAAAGCGGCGTGAAGAGTATGTTCACTTTACATTTGCAGACGGAACGCTGCAATCCGTTTACATGAGGTCACCGCCTACCGAATGAGAATCGCACGTCTACAGTAGATACTGATCGATTAAATATAATACAGAGGGCGGTGAACGGGAAGCAGAGGAAAGCGGCGTGAAGCGTATGTTCACTTTACATTTGCAGACGGAACGCTGCAATCCGTTTACATGAGGTCACCGCCTACCGAATGAGAATCGCACGTCTACAGTAGATACTGATCGATTAGATATAATATAGAGGGCGGTGAACGGGAAGCAGAGGAAAGCGGCGTGAAGAGTATGTTCACTTTACATTTGCAGACGGAACGCTGCAATCCGTTTACATGAGGTCACCGCCTACCGAATGAGAATCGCACGTCTACAGTAGATACTGATCGATTAGATATAATACAGAGGGCGGTGAACGGGATACAGAGGAAAGCGGCGTGAAGAGTATGTTCACTTTACATTTGCAGACGGAACGCTGCCATCCGTTTACATGAGGTCACCGCCTACCGAATGAGAATCGCACGTCTACAGTAGATACTGATCGATTAAATATAATACAGAGGGCGGTGAACGGGAAGCAGAGGAAAGCGGCGTGAAGCGTATGTTCACTTTACATTTGCAGACGGAACGCTGCAATCCGTTTACATGAGGTCACCGCCTACCGAATGAGAATCGCACGTCTACAGTAGATACTGATCGATTAGATATAATATAGAGGGCGGTGAACGGGAAGCAGAGGAAAGCGGCGTGAAGAGTATGTTCACTTTACATTTGCAGACGGAACGCTGCAATCCGTTTACATGAGGTCACCGCCTACCGAATGAGAATCGCACGTCTACAGTAGATACTGATCGATTAGATATAATATAGAGGGCGGTGAACGGGAAGCAGAGGAAAGCGGCGTGAAGAGTATGTTCACTTTACATTTGCAGACGGAACGCTGCAATCCGTTTACATGAGGTCACCGCCTACCGAATGAGAATCGCACGTCTACAGTAGATACTGATCGATTAAATATAATACAGAGGGCGGTGAACGGGAAGCAGAGGAAAGCGGCGTGAAGCGTATGTTCACTTTACATTTGCAGACGGAACGCTGCAATCCGTTTACATGAGGTCACCGCCTACCGAATGAGAATCGCACGTCTACAGTAGATACTGATCGATTAGATATAATATAGAGGGCGGTGAACGGGAAGCAGAGGAAAGCGGCGTGAAGAGTATGTTCACTTTACATTTGCAGACGGAACGCTGCAATCCGTTTACATGAGGTCACCGCCTACCGAATGAGAATCGCACGTCTACAGTAGATACTGATCGATTAAATATAATACAGAGGGCGGTGAACGGGAAGCAGAGGAAAGCGGCGTGAAGCGTATGTTCACTTTACATTTGCAGACGGAACGCTGCAATCCGTTTACATGAGGTCACCGCCTACCGAATGAGAATCGCACGTCTACAGTAGATACTGATCGATTAGATATAATATAGAGGGCGGTGAACGGGATACAGAGGAAAGCGGCGTGAAGAGTATGTTCACTTTACATTTGCAGACGGAACGCTGCAATCCGTTTTCATGAGGTCACCGCCTACCGAATGAGAATCGCACGTCTACAGTAGATACTGATCGATTAGATATAATACAGAGGGCGGTGAACGGGATACAGAGGAAAGCGGCGTGAAGAGTATGTTCACTTTACATTTGCAGACGGAACGCTGCAATCCGTTTTCATGAGGTCACCGCCTACCGAATGAGAATCGCACGTCTACAGTAGATATTGATCGATTAAATATAATACAGAGGGCGGTGAACGGGATACAGGCCCGCTCATTTGCAGGGAACGGCAGAGTACAAGCGGGCAAGAACTTAACTACTGTGTAGTAGATATGCGCAAAGGAGAAATAAAAACGTTGTCCGTGACTTTTATGAATACCGTGTGTTGTCGATGACAAAGTGTATTGTACAGCAGCTTTATCCATATGTCTTTCTAATGGTATTAATATGATCACACACACAATCGACTTACAGTTACTTGCACTACCACACATGACGGGAGATCTGGCGGTGAGGCGGTTCCCTGCTGGAGGAGATCTGAGCGACGTGTAGGTTGGCGCCGGGCCTTAGCATCCGGTGGGAATTCGCGGCTACCATGCAGGATAAAAACATTACTCACTAACGGGAGTAATTACGTACCTGACGTTTACGAAAACATCATTTTGTCAACAAATTAATTTTGCAAAGCCTCATAACAAGTCAAAGTGGTGGAACGTGTACTTTTCATTCTCTAGAACGGTTATGAGCTATAAGTGCTATTCTAGTCATGTTCACAGAGGAACAGACGAACAGACACATAGACGGGATTCAAGTTAATAAAAGCAGCGTAGATAATATAAGCTTAGACACAGCATCAGCTTGTTTTAGTAGTAGCATAAAAACACCCAAATGTGGATTTTCAAAATTACGAGATCAATTTTTCGCGGCACTACCTAACATTCTGGATAGTTCTTATTGAAGACAATAAAATACGTATATTTCGCAGCGCAAGACATGCAAATATCTCTAATGATTTGGATGCAGTCTCAGAGTTAGTGAGAACTACGTAAAGAGAGCTTTCACAATAACACAAAATTATGGTAATTTTTTTCAGAGCCGCTCCCAGTGGTGGATTGATTCCCTTTGCGAAGCGGGTAGCGAGGCCTCGCCCCGGGCGCGGGCGGCCGAGGCGGATGGAAGCGATATTTCTCCGGCGGGCGGCGCGGGTGGTGCGGGCGACGTTGGCGGCGCGGGAGGTAAGGGCGGCGGGGAGAGCAGGGGGCGGGGCTGCGGAGTCGGCGGGCGTGGCGGGGGTGGCTGGGAAGGCGGGGGCGGCGCGAGCGGCGCTGGCGGTGGAGAAATATGGGCGTGCAGGTGCGCGTAATCGAACCCCGCAGGCGCCCCGCCCCCTTCCGGCCCCCGGCACCAGGGTCCCCTCGCTTGGCCCCACCCCGTCTCACAACCCACGCACCCGCTGAGTTGGCCAAGAGGCAGCATTGCCATTGTATCCGCAAAGTCCCTGAGCCGAGAAGCTCTGGGGTTCGAGTCCCCACGGGGGCGGATTGTCAACATAATAATAAATAGCTAGGTGGAATACAGCTTCTGCGTGGAGGAAGAGTCTTGCGATTGGATGCTCTGATCGGTAGTTTTCCGAGGTTTCTCCGATCAACACCATGCTAATGCCGGAGCAGTAGCCTAACGAACAGGCAACGGACCGCGCGCGATCTTTTCTTGCTCATTATTATTCCATTCTCTCCCCTGGCATACGTATACTAACAATGACATGCACTACGACACCACACTCACCGAGTGTCAGGTGAGAGTTTCGAGCTTATCCTGACTGGAGGTGAGATACCTGGTGGGGGAAATCCCCCGCAAGCCGACGCCGGATAGATCGGCGCCGGATCTCGCCATCCAGCGAGGAAGAATCACGGCCAAATCCCTTGATAAAACATCCACTACACAAACGGGAAATAACGGTCGCAGCAGTTGACGTGCCCCAAAACATCTATCAGGTCTCGTTTCTCCCTGCTTGTCTCGCTCCACTCCGCTTCCCCATTCCTTCCCCACCCTTCTCTACCCTGTCCTGATCCCTCGCATGGTGTTGTCTCACTTCGTCCCCTCTCCGCCATTTCACTACCATACTCCCCCTCCCGTAGCCTTGTCGTGTCTCGTCTCGATTCGTCGCGCCCTACCAAGTATCAGAGCGTGCACGCGTTTGCCTCTTCTAGATCCAGATCGTCTCATCCCACTTCCTCATTACCCCTCGCCTCACCTCGTCTCGCCCCGTCCCTCGCTCCACCTCGCAGGGATTTTCCTCGCCTCACCAGAGCCCTGCGTGCCCCTTCCTTTTTTCCCCCGCTTTGCCTCAACTTCTGTCGCCTTACTTCATTTCACCTAGTCTCATCACGCACGTCTCAGCTTCGCTCCATCTCTCTCCGCCACCGCGTTTCGTCGGTCTGGCAATGGTTCTCCCAGCCTCGCCCCGTCACAACTGCATCGCCCCCGCGACATTCCTCCCGCATCCCTCCCCCACCGCTCATCCCGCTCCATCTTGCCCCACTCCGCATCCCTCCGCCCCAGCCCCTCCGCGTCTCCTCTTGTCACGCTGCCCAGTCCCACCTACCTTGTCCCAAACCCTCCCAGATCATCTGACGTCCTCCCGCATCACATCGCAATGCTGGCCCCTCCTCCTTCTTCTTCATGCGGCTTCTCCACCTCTTCTAGCCTCATCCCGTGTATCTCAGCTTCGCTCCGCCTCTGCTCGCCACTCTCCTCCTCCTGCCCTGCAATGAACCCCCCCACCCCGCCTCGTCCTGGCACAACCCCAACCCGCTTGGGGTCCACGGTGCTCCCCGCATCCGCCCGGACCCGCTCCTCGTTGCCACGCCCCGCAAGGCTCCGCCCCTGCCCGCTCCGCCTCGCCTTCCCAACCCATCCCCGCGACTTGTTGTCCCGCCCCGCCCCGCCTCGCCCCGTCCCTTCCCCTCCACATCTCCTCGCACGTCTCGCCTTGTCACGCTCGGCCCGTCCCACCTACTCTGTCCCAATCCCTCCCAGATCGTCTGCCTTCCTCCCGGATCACATCGTCACACTTGGCCCCGCCTCGCGGCGCTCCTGTCCGTTCTCTTTCATGCGGCTTCTCCGCTTCTTCCAGCCTCATCCCGCACATCTTAGCTTCGCCCCGCCCCTTCCTCGCCCTGCAATGGTCCTCTCACCCTCACCCCGCCCCACCCACCCTCGGCCCCGCGACGCAAAGCCACACATTCCTCCCCGCCCCGCCCCTCCCCTCCCCGCTCCACCCACCGCCGGCGGAGACAGGCCCCGGGCCGCGACCTCCAGGGAAGGAATGCCAAGATATGGGACATGCCGCAGCGTTGCGGAAACTTTCTCGCACTGCCGTTCTTACGTGCCTTAGGAAAGAATTCGTTGACGAAGCTACTGGGAAGTAAGCCGGGAAAAGAAACGTGAAGGGGATGATTCTGCATAAAAATTACTTCATTCCTGATCTGAAGGAAACTTCATTCGAAATTCTGTATTTAGGTTTCAACTGGTTGAAATGTATTTATTCATGTGATTCTGACCTACATGAGTTTCAAAGTACAAAAGAAGTATACTAGCCACAATATGGAACTGACAGGAATGGACAAGAGCGAAGGAATGCACTCACTTTTCAAGCTGTGTATTTTTAAAATGTTGTGTTAGAAGCGTTGGTCTAAGTAAA
This sequence comes from Acheta domesticus, assembly GCA_031308135.1. Lineage (NCBI taxonomy): Eukaryota > Metazoa > Arthropoda > Insecta > Orthoptera > Gryllidae > Acheta > Acheta domesticus. Next base: position 172,152,338 of record JAHLJT010002406.1, on the reverse strand, counting down.
AGAAATTACTGTAGCAAAAATTAATAAAATTATTCATTAGTGTTTTTTCGCAAACCACTTTAAGGTAATCTGTTGCAAGCCTTGTTACTGGTTTCGGAGATACGGTTTCTAGGTAAAGTAGATTCACGCCAATTTGGAAATCAGGTAAATCAGAGAACCAGACAATATTAATACAAATAAATCGTCAACGTTAATTAATTATCAAGCTTCATCAACTAGTGAGACGTGTACCACAAATCCTTTCCAATTCGATTATAATGAACATCTTTGAGTAGATGTTTTCAACATCAGACGTCATTCCGCAGTTAACTGATACTCCGCTGTAATAATACAATACTGCAATCACTTTTTTTTGTGTATTTTGGATCTACGAAACAATGCGTCAACACATCGCGCTTGAGTACGGGGACAAATATAGCACCCATAACATCAGAATTATATTTTAATTGCTATGAAGAATGCCTCACACGTTTTGTATTCTTTTCTGAAAGACCTTTCCCGGAGGGGAAGCGAAGGGTCACCGCAGAAATGCTTTGGTTCCTTGCTGAGTTAAAAAATTGAAAGTAATTTTTAGTGCAATATTTCATGTAATTATACGTCGAATGCGCGATAGTTCATTGTCATGGAAGGAAAATAATGAAATGTCATTTCCGTAATGCGAATTATTTATAGGCAGCACCCCTTTCGAATATTATATCTGTTTATGGCCTTTTTCCAAGAATGCTTGACTTTTAAAAGCTAAATGATTTTAATAGGTAATAAAAGTAAAAGAAATAACTGTACTTATAATTAATGAAGGTGATACATACATAACATAACAATCATATTAAATTATAAAAAATATAGGGCGAAGGGGGGCAAGTGCTTCATATGGTATGCAAAGTTGATCGTCAACCAGGCATAAAAAAACAGCTATTAATGCTGGGTTATGATTTTTTATTTTATTAGGTTCCTTCAGCTGGATTCGTTTTAATGGTACATATGTATTTTCTGATATCTTAAAAATTATCATCAATCTGATGGGAAAAGTGTTTCAAGTCAGTTTTACGCAGTTGCCCCACAAACTGGGGTAAGTGCGTCACCCCATTGTAAATTCCATTGCTGTGAGCTAATTATTCGACGGGGAAGTGCACAAACGTGCGGCTTGAAGCGATCATTTTGAGCCTGGAAATTTTCAAATCGGAAAAAAAATTGCTGAGTTATAGAATTTTGCATCGCATCAAGTACACATCTGGATAAAAAGGTCAAAAAATAAATATACAAAAACAAAGTTTTAAACTCCTTTTATTAATGCAAAAGTCGCTTTTTAATCAAATAAAGTTAAATGGAAAAAATTCTTAACAAAGATAATAACTTGAAAAAAAAAAAAGAAATCAAAAATTGCTTCTCCTCGACGACCAATTTTAGGGGAAGAAAGAATGCGTCCAATGTCTTTTTTCTCAACTAAACTGATGTCTTCTCTTTCGGGAAATCTAAATGAAGTATATTGGTCTGAGGATGAATTCTTACTCATAAATTTAGTTCGAGGGTCTCCCATATCGAATTGAAATACTTGACCAACATAATGGCGATATTTCTTTTGCACTCGGCTTTTCAGCTTTATTTTGTTTAAACGAACGAAAACATAATCGAAATACCATTTACTTAAGTTCCTTCTTATTTTAAATAGAAACATGGAGCAAGTGCAGATTATTACGCACACTTTCCCTCGTTTTTATAATACACTAACCCCTTGTTGAGTCATTTCTGAGGTAAGTGCGTTATATAGCTGAACTTACTCAAACCACTAGATAAAATTATTTTTCAAATACGTTCATAAAGTACTATAACAGAACATATAAAGCTTATCCTACTAGTTTATCGAAAAAGAAGATTTTGAAGACGATAATGCAGGATTCATTCAGACACCGTCAACATGACTGTAGAGTTGAAACACCACACGTGACTATGAAACCTCCCAGTGATATTATCTCTTGAAACAAGCGCTCTGCTTTGTTAGCGTGAATAAGCATGTAGTTTGCAGCATACTCTAGAGATGGCTGCGGATGTAACGAAATAATACAAAGAAATACGGTCGACTAACCCACTTGCCCCGAAAACGCACTTGGCCCATTTCACCTTATAATTTTTATATAATATAGTTATATTATTAAAATAGTAATGTGATAAATAACCAAATAATCATGTTAATAATAATTATAACTAAAAAAACAACATATTGTGTTGTATTTGAATGCAAGACGTACATCACTACCTTCTCTGTTTGACCGGATACATCGCAATTGATGTATTTTATTACAGCACAGAGTTAATTTCGCGTGTTGAGTGAAACGTCATCTGGACATCTCCATGAACCCGGCATCTCGCGCAGCGTTACGACAATTTTACGTGACCGGCGGTCTCAGGACTTCATTTTTTCGCGTCGTCGCAGCCTCGCACACTCCTCCGTCGCCGACAGGATCTCGCTAACAAATTTGCATTTTAATTTAAAATAAATCGATGTACGCCGTTCCGCCTCGCTGCTCACGATGCCATCGACTGCTATTAACAGCGGCGGTGGAACAGCGGGGATACACCGCTACGGAAACCATACTGCAGGGGTGGCCAAAGCACCTACCAAGCCCGAAGCGGAAATCACGCGAAATACATCTACAAGGGTTATCTGTATTACTAGTTTCTACTGCGGGCAGAAATTCATAGAAAACTAAGTAGCTTCCGATGGGTGTGAGAGACGTCTACTCTTCCATGTGTGTGTGTATATATGTTCCAAATTTTAATACATCTACTAGATACTAACATTAAAATCACCCCCAGGCGAGAATAAATAAAAGCTGAGCCCAGGCCGACAAAAGCCGGATTGATCCGGCCCTGAAATGTATTGCTCATACATTAAAATCACTTTTTAATTCTTATTTTTACTAAAGTTGTATACACATACAACATATTTTGCTTTGGAAGTCATCAAAAGTCATTGCAAGCACAAACTGATAAAGAACGTTGCAAATGGTGAAGCATTTACGACCTTTCAAAAAGTTAAGAGTTGGAAATATTCTACCATGCAGTTTGAGAACAAATCATAATTCACGTTCACGTTCCCTTAAGGGGTTAATGTTTTAAAATACTAAATTCATTGAAATTCTACAAAAAAGAAAGAAAAGATAGTGATAATTAGCAATGCTCTAGACAAAAGACAAAACATAGACAAAAGGTTCTTTCACTTAATGTACTTTGTCTTGAACATTTGTTCTACTTTCCGCATCTTCATTCTTCGTATTCTCTTTAATTTAAACTCATATTTGAATAAACTTGAAATTTAATATTTTTTATTAATTTTGTCTGTCAGTGCTACTGAATAAAAAACGACTTCGTGACTTCAACGAATGGCTGACTTACAGACGTGTTTCCTTTTTTCCAAAATGTAATACATTCCAGAAAATGGAAATGTGACGTCATGACAAGGTGTTAAAGCCCTTCTTGGTGCAGGCAAAAGCGTCAGAATTTAGCCTTAAAATCAATTCAGTTTTAGGCTAAGAGCGCCTCATTAAATGGAAAGTTTAATATTTGAATAACACTTCCTCCCCTAAAAATGCCTCGACGGCGAAATGATACTCCTCTTTTATAAGCCCTCTCGCAAATTAAATTGTGTAATCTTTTCTCTGGGGCGTCCGGTCGTAAAGGACGGAACTCTGCAAGACTTATTGCAGAGGCCAATAAAACTAAGGAAATGAGAAGGATGTATAAACGAAGCACCGCTATGAAATATAAGCAAGACAGAGAGGAAAGTCTTAGGTACCATGACCGCCAAAAGTTTAAAGTATAGAAAGAAAACTTTGCCCATCATGTCTTAACGAAAGCGGAATACAAACCACAAAGATGAATAAAATAGATACCTCGCTATATAAAAATGTATTCAATGCATAAAAATGTGTAATAGTTATTTGTTAAATAAGTATTGAAATACATATTTTATACTCTGTGATTATCTAAAGTGAAACTTCACGAAATTGAGATCTGTTTAATAATAAGAATGAGTGTTTTAATAATTCATCGCCTCTTAGCATTTCTCAGCATGGCCTGAAATCATGGCAACTCAAGCATTCATTTACATGCCCGTGAAAGTGATAGTGAAACAGTGACGTGATAGGTGTGAATGTGGAGTGCTGCAACAGGGACGTCCCGAGTGACTGTGGTGAATATGTCAATGAGAAAGCCCGAGTGCAAACAGAATTTGCGATCCCTGTAGTCTATAAGAAATAACAATTATATTAACTTTATGGAGGAAACGGCGTAACTTAAGTTTTTGGAAACGTAGATTTTATGCCACATCATTTATTTTATAAGCATCACAATGTAAATATACTGCAAAATACATTCATACTTTTATCTGCCTGTCACCTTTAGTACATATATTGAACTTTTTACAAAGAGGAAGAAACGTAAGTGGATAAACTTATTTTCAAATTTTAATACATTCTTACAATATTTAATTGGTCATCAAACTCGGCCTGATTACTTCGTTATATAATTCTCAAATATTGTAATACATGCCTCACGATACTTATTTCGTAAATATGTATTTCAATTCGCTATTGAAACATTATCAAACTACGTCGTTAGGCCAAGTTGAACAACAAATCGAGAATTGTAATAATGTATCACCCAATCGAATAGTCAAAATAATAATAATAATAATAACAATAAAAATAATAATGTAAATAATAGCTGTATTAGAAACTACAGAACTTCAGAAGGTTTTGTATATACATTGACATTTGAATTTGCCGTCAATTTAACAGGTCACATCACTAGGTTCTCTAGTAAGGTCTTGTCTCCCATTAATAGTATGAGAAAGCTTCAAAGAGCCTGCATATATTGTCTGCATAGTATTTAATATTACTCTGAAAAAGGAGAACTGTTAGACGTACAGTCATCTCACTCCATTATGCGCTGAAACAGAACAATGCACGAGGAGTTTAATTTTCTGAGTGACATTAAATACGACGGTATATCTTGGGGAGATCGTCGCACTCTTCACCGTCTCGCACTCGGTATTGCACTCGCACTCTTCACCGTCTGTATCACTAATCTCCAATGCGCGCAGAAATTGAAAGAAAACAACGCACCCTTCCGCCATGTGAGAAGTATCTACGGTTTTATTAGATGCACAGAAACATGTGGGATAAATCCAAAAACAATGAAACTCGATTTTCACTGAAAATTGCATTATCTGTCTTCTTCCGGATATTCTTAAGCTCTACGTACCATCTCATTTCTCATACTGGGTGCATGGGCTTATGACTCAGCTGATGTCAAGCGACAGTAAGGCTCCACGGAAGAGGCGGCCTGCCATTAAATATTTGTCATTTACGATTTGCATTATGGAACAGAAGTATTTTTACTTCCTCACATCTGTATGTACATACGGACTAGTGTACGTAAAACGGTAATGTTTACGCGGAAAATCAATTTTGAGATTTCAACCGAAAAACACATTCCTTTCGCGCAATTTTCAGTAAAATATGAGTAATATTTAAAAAAATATTGAAAACACGTTTTTCTCCAGAGACAGCTCCATTTTTTTCTTTAAACTTTCTGTACGAATAATGCAAACTTCACATAAAAACATGATAAAAACCCCATTTAATGTACTGTTTTCTTTTTTCCAAAATTATACAATTATAGTTTTTGGATATACCTCCCATGTCCTTAATATTTGCTTTACTATTGATACATTTTTGTTTTTGTGAGTACACGCGCATCAAGTGATTTCTCATTAAGTTTCTCGAAAATTCAAAACTTTTTTGTGGAAATGAAGTCAAAACTGAACATCTCCAAAAACGCTTCCAAAATGGCTCCAAATTTTAAAATGAAAATTAGCTTATAAAACCAGGTTTCACTCTTTTATGATATTCTTAAAGTGGTATTTCACTTCAACTATTAGGGGAGTAAACAGTTGAAAAAGAATGTGGAATACATGTATCGTAAGCGCCGATGGGTAGCAACTGAGACAAGAATGGGGGGAAAACAAAAGATACAGATTATGAAACTAAAAAGTGCGAGAAAGTCTTTGCCATCCAGCAGCTCCACAAGTTGAATTCTTCGTATATAAAGAACTGTTGTATTACACATAGTATACGCTGTGTTATAACGATATTCGCGAATACAATTATAAATAAAGTCTTTCATTTATTTCAGTGTTATAGAACAGTATTTTATTCGTTGTCTTTTAGCAGTCTGCGTGCAACTTTTTGGAAACTATTTTGTGTGGTTTTATTTACCATCATTTTTGCAGTGACAGGCCACTAGTTCCGTACAATGTCATTGCAGAATTGGCAAAGACGTTTTTGTTAAAACATTTATTGCAGGATTGCATAAGAAAATTTTATTTGTAGTTCTTGAACAATGTGAGTGCTGCATGTTTCGGAAACCAATTTCGTGGGGTTTTGTTCAACAGCATTTTTCCATCTGCATACCATTAGTTTTATACAACGGAATTGCAGTATACGCGAAGAAATTTTTGTTAAAATATTTATTACACGATTACACGATAATATTTTATTTGTTGTCCTCTACCAATTCGAGGGCTACTTTTTGGAAACCATTTTGTGTGGTTTTGTTTACCATCATTTTTGCAGCTACAGGAGACTATTTCTTTACAATGTCATTGGAGTATTGGCGAGGACTTTTTTGTTAAAACACTTATTGCAGGATTGCATAAGAACATTTTATTTGTATTTCTTGAACAATGTGCGTGCTGCATGTTTCGGAAACCAATTTCGCGTGGTTTTGTTCAGCAGACTTTTTGCTGCCGGAGGCCACTAGTTCGTTCCCACTTCAGAGCGAACACTAGAAAACAGGTCATTTGTCCGCGGACGTCGCCTGCCGGCCTGCGCGAGACCGCCCTCTGACAAAAGAGCGACGCGGAGCACTGGTTCCCCGCCCGTCCGTCCGCGGCGGAGGGCGCGGGCGGCGCGCGCAAGAACGGGCGCCCCGGGCGCGCGCCGCCGCGTCACGTGACAAAGCGGCAAAGGCGCGGCGCGGAGCGCATTTGCATTTTAATTTGGCACACATTGTATGAGGCGCCGTATATAAATATTCCCTGGTCCGGCCGCCCTCGCCCTCCATCGAAGCCCCATTTGCCGCGCAGCCGGTGACGACAGCTAGCCGTGACATCGGGGGTGGAAGACGAGGCGATAGCTAAGGGAAGAGCGGTAGTGGCGATGGGGGGGGCGAAACTAACATGGTTGGGTCATTCCATATTAAATTAACACACTCATTTTTCATCACCATCTCAGATTCAGATGAATGTTGACACATAGGTAGTATGAATGAATAAGAAAAGTACAAATTTTGAGTAAAATATTTCCACCCGTTTGTGAAATACAGCCATGTAAAATTTTACAAAATTGGGTTCCCGAAAATTTGTAAATGGATGTAGAACCTCTTCAAGTGAAGATAGAGAGCTGGAACAGGCGTCATTTTTGAGTTGAAAGCTGGAACTGGCGGGTTTGGGTTAAACATGTTTTTCAAATTTTTTTTTTTCAAAATGCTCATCTTAAAAAAATTGAAAAAAATCTTAAATAATCCGTGCATGATTCCAAACAGATGGTGCAAGTTTAAACATGGGTCTGCAATGGGTTCATATGATAATCTTTACTTAAAATGCACAATATGTCCTTACTCTAGATTTTATTGATTTAAAATGCATTTTATTTCAAATTTTACATGGCTGTATTTCGCAAACAGGTGAAAATATTTTACTCAAAATTTGTACTTTTCTTAGTTTTCATTCATACTACACATGTGTCAAATTTCATCTGAATCTAAAATGGTGAGGTAAAATTTTAATTAAAACTTTGTTGATTTAATATGGAATGACCCGGATTCATTATTTTATTAGTGTTTCAATTGCTACGGTCATTATCCCCGTAAGTGTTGGTTGTTTGATGGAAGTGGCGACGATCTTCGCCCGCCGGATGACGAGATTCGGCGCAGAACTACACGTCGGCTAGCGAGATATAACAACAAGAAGGCATCTCCAACCAGAGGGGCATCGCCTCGCAACCGGGACAAATTCTTACACGCAACACTCATCGTGCTGGATAATCCGATTGACATGAAATTTTACCAACTTGTTCAGCACCTTTCAAAACCTTTACATACGAATTTTCACGTGCTATGAAGAACTGCAAGTAATGTTTTTGCGACAATTAGTATTCAGCCCTTTCATGACCTTACCGCCAGTGAAAGAGAGGAAATCGCTGCTCGCCGTATTGCTATCTCTGGAATTTCAAGGTCCTCCGGGAGGATCCAAATACAGAGAAAAAGTAACAGCTCAACAGCTGAAGAATGCTTTACATCAATCTAACAAAAAATAACATTTTTAAAATAACGCCATCATTACCTTTCACTTCTTGTTCTCGATCCTCCCCCTCAATATATCAGTATGGGAGAAGCGGAGTGGGGCCGCATGTGTGGAGGGGAGAAACCTGCGCGGCCTAGCTGCAGGAATCGCCCGCAGGGAAGTGCCGTTCGCTGTCGTCGGTGCCACCCCACGACCGCCGATCTCAGCGGTCACCCCCCCCACGGCCAGCACGCTGCCAGAGCGCCCAGCAACCGCACCTGCCACGCCTCTCTGCTCTGACCTCCGCGAACCGGGAGAGATGCCTCAGTGCACCAACTGATGTCACTGCAGTCCCTCTGACCGGGAGGTCGTAAGTTCGAGTCCCGACGGCTGCAGAATTTTCGTCACTAGCTTGTCAGATAGGTCGAATTCAGTCACGGTCTGGAGGAGGATTTTACCGGACGGCTGCTCTGATCGATAGTTTTCCGTGTTTTTTCCGATCAACACCAGGCAAATGCCGGAGTAATACCCTAACAAACAGGCCAAGGACCAAGCGCGATCTGTCCTTCCTCTTCCTTCTCCTATCCTCACCCTTACACACACTCATACATTAACATGCACAACACTACCACGCATGCCAGGAGACCGGTCGGAGGCTTGGAGAATGTCCCGGCTGGGGCAGAAGGAGATACCTGGTTGGGGAAATCCCCGCTAGTCGACGGTAGGTCGGCATCGGATCTCGCCATCCAGAAGGGGAGGATCTCAGCCACCTCCCGATGGAAAACATGCACTGCATTTATGGCACCAATGCTCTCACTAGTTGACGCAGCCGGAATTACAAGCAATCAATGAATCAATCATCTGAGCTCCTGCCTTTCCTCTCTCTTTCTCTTTCTCACTCTCTCATTCTCTCGCACACTCTCCCTTGCATACTCTCTCCCCCTCTCTTCCCCTCTTTTAAGGTAATAAACTACGTGAAGACGGGAAATAGGAAACCATCAAAGATCTAAAAATTCAAATTTTCATATTTTTCATGAAGACCGATGAATGTAGCAAGGCGAATAACCTGGAAGTATCAGAAATTATTCCTTGAAGTTCAAAATGACTCTAATGGAGATAGAAGTGTGTATGCTCCTTCGGTAATCTGTTGCTTCGAGAGCTAAATGTACTGAGTGAGTTTGGCACTTCAGCGTTTCTCGTTTCTGGTCTCTATATACCTTACTATAAATTCAAACTGTCAGCTGTTATTTTGCCATTCACGTTTCTTGCAAACCGCCACACAAAATTGGAAAGTAAATCAATAAGTGAATTCCTTCCTCCGACTTCAATAATTTCTTTTAATTTGCAAGTTCTCCATAACTCGGTATCAACGCACTTTTCTAATGCCCACGATGTCTTCTTTTGTACCGAGTTGATTGCGTTTCCTCTACATGTTATCAAGACACAATTGAAGACAGACATTTTCAATTAAAGAATTCTCATTTCAGAAATTGGCATTAATGATTGAAAATGCACATAATGTAGTCTTCAAAATATGAATATTGTAAACAATTTTGCCTGTAAAAGGTATTCTAACAATAACTACATTTTAAACATATTCGTGGGCAGCCTAAAACATGAGGATGTGTCAAGAACATTTTCTGGACCCCTTATATCATTAAATTTTCTTATTGACATAGCATGTCATATTTTACTAGTAATACATAAAACCTACTGCAAGGAGTATAAATTATAAATTTAAAGGATCAATTTATAAATCAATTTTAAATTGGACCATTTACAGTATTGCCAGATGGCTTGGATGCCAGATGGCAGATGGTTACATAAGGGAAAAGAATTAAACACATTTTCGGAAGAAAATGACTTTACGAATGTTTACGGGACCCCTTTGAAACTTTTCAGGAGCGTCACGGCCCCTCTGTCCGCCCCTTGTACAATGGCGTACACCTATTATTATCAATCTTAGGAACAAATCTTATACATTTCGCACATTATCAGAAACGAATATAAATCTATGAAACCTAATTTATTTTATTGTTTTGATACTGCAGTAGTATCACACTGGCAGAATCTTAGAACAAATTTTATACGATTCGCACATTATCAGAAATGCATGTTAATCTACGAAATCAAATTTAATTTTTTTGATACTTTTATTGTTTTGATACTGCAGTAGTATCACACTGGCAGAATCTTAGGAACATATTTTACACAACTCGCATATTATCAGAAACGCAAATAAATCTACGACATCTAATTTTTTTTATTTTATTTTTTTTTGATTCTGCAGTAGTATCACACTGGCAGAATCCCCAACTGTTCAGTTAACACCGGAAAGTCGCACAACGTTCCATGACCTGCCGTGTCTGCCTCGGACGCTTCGGTTTGCTCTCCCCTGAAGTGAGGCAACTTCTGATCTTCCTATCGGGAGCGCGTGATGTGAATAGCAACCGTATCCCTGTCCTCAGACAAAGGGGAAACCCTAGAAAGCCTACGAAAAACAGCGGATGTTCCATGCGGGCTCCCCTCTCACGTGACTCCCATTCAAAGCGACGCACATTTGCTTGCACTCTTAAGGGAATTTTTGTCTGGTTAAGCTCCAACGATTTTGACGAACGGATCACTTCGGAAATGGAAAAATTAACACTTTCAAATATTTCATTTTTTCACGTTAAATGTATCTCAAATGTCATTCACCGGCTTATGTGGCTCAGAGCGCCTATTGATATCACTGCGGTGCCTCTCGCCGGGAGGCCCTAGGTTCGAGTCCCGACGATGGAAGAGTTTACGACACTAGCTAGAGAGCTGAGTCGAGTTCAGTCGCTGTACGGGAGAGAATTATAGCGTCCGGCTTCTCTGAAAGGTAGTTTTCCGTGGTTTCTCCGATCAACTTCAAGCGAATATCGGAGCCGTAGCCTAACAAACAGGCCGCGGACCACGCGCGATGTTAGTTTATTATTCCGTATCCTTTCTTACTTACAAACAAATGCACATACATGCACTACAGTTCCACACATGCCGGGAGACCAGTCGTGACCCGGCTGGGGCGGTGCCCCGCTGGTGGGAGATACCTGGTTAGAGCAAATCCCCGCAAGGCGACGCGTAGGTCGGCGCTGGATCTCACCATCAAGCGGGCGAGGAACACCGCCACCCCCGCGATGAAAAAGGAACTACACTTACGGAACTAATGACCAAAGTAGTTGTCGTTTGTCGCGTCCGGAAACTCAAAATATTCAGACACATAGCAGTGCAGTGGACACTGGCCACCCACAACGAGGTTGTGTATTATTTTGAATACCGTCTTTAATTCAGACTTACTTCGCTTCGTGTTAAGGTGGCTACGCACATTCGTCATTCGCCGAGCAGCGAGCTACTGCTCTGCCGATCCTGACCAGCTGACGTGTTTGGCGAATGTTCGCTCCCTTTGATCTCCAAAAGACCGACACTCGGCGGGTAGGGCGAGCGCCGAATGTTCGTTACTCGGCAAATAGCAAGCGACCCATCCACACGACTCGGGGTTCGGCGAGCGGTTGCTCGCTCTTCGTCGAATAGCGAATGTGTGGAGGCACCTTTAGAGACACAACAGGGAAGGAGCGAGGCCAGGCGAGGCGAGGCGATGCGAGGCGAGCAAGCCGGCAGCTGCGGGACGTGAAGATCTTTTAGGGTGGGGTTGGGGAAAGAGGTGTGGGCCTGCGGGTTGGGTGGGTATGGTTGTGACTCTCGCCCCCAGGGCGCCCCGCTGGACCGCGCGCGCCTCTCTAATTGGCTAATGGAGGCCCCCGGATTGCGGCGTGTGCGCGCGCCAAATAGCCCTCGCCACCGCTCGCGCCCCTCCAGTAGTCCTCTGCAGAGCCCTCGCAGCGCACCAGACCAATCCTCCCGCCACCTGCGCACTTCGCACTATACAGGGCCCTTCAACTTCCATATAACATGATGGAGACCATTATAGTGGCGCACTCTCCTGCAGCACCTTCTAACAGGAACTAAAACACCAACTGCTGCCAACGATACTTCAAACGTGCGTGGCTGCTACGTAGGTTCGTATTACGCTCAAGCAGGCGCGAAACATAGCGTCAAAACATAGCGTCAATGTTCGCGCTTTCTTCAGCGGTTTCTTATATGTATATATTATGAATAATTATACATTTAGAAGAAACTTTTCGTATTTCTCACAATTTAGCCAATTTTTAGGTGTGTATATTGGCGAGCCTGTACCCGGCGATATTAACGCCTCCTACAGTAGCTCTTCGAGCTTTGTCCCCGGTATGATGGAGAGTTGCAGGGTCCTGGCACTATACCTAGGTTTTTCATTCTTGGCGCGTGAGGGGGGGGTCATCAAAATGGAATATCTCACGGTATTTCGTGTCGTTCTCGATTGCCCCGCCAGGAGTCGCATGATCGCGACTCTATCGAGCAATGCTGGCGACCATGCGGCTTCTGGCGGCACAATCGAGAACGACGCGAAATGCCGTCAGATATTCCACCCCTCGCGCCAAGAAAGAAACACCGAAGTGTACTGCGATTTTCATAACTTTGCCCCTGACAGGAATAAGCCGTTGACGCTTTCATCCAATCGAGAGCTTAAACGCCACCATAGTGACGTCATTGTAGCGACATATAAGCTCCCGATTGGGTGGCAGGGAAACAGCTGATTTCTGTCAGGAGCAAAGTTAGAAAAATCGCAATATAGAGGACGGGGAGAGTCTCGTTTTCTCTTTCGCACTCACTCGAGAGGTTCTTTCTCGAGCGCCATACCGGTCGAGGTCGCTCGGGGCATCATGTGATGTCATTGGAGTTCTTCTGACCTGAGGGTCGAGTCCCGACGGTGACAGAATTTTACACACTAGTTAGACAGATAAGTCGAATCCAGGCGCTATCTGGATGGGAAAACGGGAGAGAGGTCTCAGGGCATCAACTGATTCACTGCAGTCCCTCTGACTGGGAGGTCCTAGGTTCGAGTCCCAGTGGCTTGGATTTTCGTTACTAGTTTGTCAGATAGATCGAATTCAGTCGCTGTCTGGAGGAAAATTCTGACTGCCGGCTGCTCTGATAGGTAGTTTTCTGATCGGTGGTTTCTCCCATCAACACCAGACGAATGCCGGAGTAGTACTCTAAAAAACGGGCCACGGACCGCGCGCGATCTTTTCTTCCTCTTCCTTGTGCTATCCTCACCCCTTACACATACACTAATATGCACTACACTACCACATACATTAGAGCTTGTCCCGGCTGGGGCGGCACCCCGCTGGTGGTAGATACCTGGTTAGGGAAAACCTCGCTAGTTGACGATAGGTCGGCGCCGGATCTCGCCATCTAGCTGGGGAAGATAACCGCCACCTCCTGATGAAAAACATGCACGTACGTGTCTAATGACGTGAATAGATGACGTGTCCGAATCACTAACAATAAATCGGTGAAGGAAATATGTTGTTCGCAGGGCGCCAAGGACAGCCACATTAACAATTTACTATATTCTGTCCATTCTCCCACGAAGTGTGCCAGAGGCCTTCTCAAATGGACTCAAACTCGCACATATTCAATACACTTAATAACTATTTATTTAGTTATTTCAAAACCATTGGGTCCTTCCGTACATCCTCACGACGTTTATGGATGCCAGAGTTGATTTTTGAGTCTCCATATGTTGCCGAATCCGATAATGCCAATCAGTACACTTTTTCTTACAGTTAGGCAAATGGACAAATTTCAAATTAGAATTAACATGTGCCAATTTAATGAAGAATACTCTTCAACATACCAATGAATTTCGAAATATGCAGCATAACACAAGTTTAATAACATACGAGTCATTATTGAAAAACTAACTTACTCAATCTCTCCCTTCAAACTGACGCCATTACGAAGGAATCATCACATACCTGCAAAGAAAAGAAAGACATTTAAATTAAGACATTACATTTAAAAATACCCTTTCAATTCCTCATTTTTATAGTACTTTACTGAATTCTATTCAAAATGGCTTACTTTAGAAGATACATTCAACTACGTAAAAGAACTAAAAATCCACAGAAAATGATTATATTGCCAATATAAAATGTGTTCATAATACACAATAAACGTTTACTAAAATATAAAGTGTTAATACACGTACGTTGTGTAATATGTAATAAATATTCAACTGCCTTTTAATAAACTAAATTGGAAATTAATTATTATGAAACTAATACTTTTGAAATCTAATGCCTGTTGAAATGGCAGACATATTTATACGCTAACCCTTTTACTCATCTAATCTTCTAATGTTTACGATAACGATGAAACCTTCAGTAGTAAGATGTTTTTTATAGCCATGAGGCTCCGTCTTTCCCAATGTCGTGTTTTCATATTTACAGTCACATGGTTTGAATACTGCAATTTTATCCACATAACGTCATTGACAGCCAACGAAACTGAACAATTACACTGGTTGAAAATAAAGCATTGTTTTCTTTTCTTATTACTACTTCCGTTATTCTATCACAAGACACATCCAATGTCTCAGAATATTCGCAACAGGAGACTGTATTATGGGTTTGCCATGCTTATTGGCTCTTATGGTCTTTATTCTCCGTATCTCGAAATACTTGGTCCAGTGTATGCTAAAGCCCAAACCAAAGCATTTCTTCCTCAGAGGACACATCAGAATATTGTTTCTTTTTCCCTACACACATGCCTTCGCAATTTTCTCAATAATTTTGCGTTCGCCGCTAATGCACGGTCTACTAACTTTCTCAGTTGTTCGAAGTGCCTCCTATGAAGAACTTTAGACCTGCTTCAGCCATTTTCTCCATAATAAACACGAACAGGAGTTTTCGTTTTAAGTAACAAACAGTTTCTGTTCCGCACCAATGAAGATGTGTTTGGAACGTTGTCATTAGTGCTCGCTCTGAGTTTTTACGATCAACTGTTTATTGCACCAGAGAGGGAGAAAATAGGCCATCGGTCAAGAAAAGTTGTGCGGGTAATTCTTTATTGCGGCGTGCAATGCCTTTACCTTTAATGCGCAAAGCAACGCCGACGACGACCGAACGAACGAACGAATCTGACCTGTGAATAACGGCCTTCCGCGAGATCGCAAGCAGCTCCGGATGTGCGGGGCCTTACCCGATTCAATCAACTCCTCCCGCCCCCTCCCGTCGCCCCATAGCCTCGCTCCAATTGGAGCTGGACGGGGAGGGGAGGGGGAGCGGGGAATTGAACGCTCTTAATGGCGAGCGAACGCCCTTGTAATTACTCCACGTGTTTATCGCATTCCGGGACACCGCCGTCTCGGCAAGTGCGCAGAGGAATGCTCCAAAGGCAGGTTGCCAATCAACGCTCAGACCCGCACTTTGTACTAATTGCACACAAATTAGAGATTTTTCTGAACATGAAAAATTGTGGCGGCGCAAACCGGGACCACCGGCGGTAGCCAGAGGAAGTTACGAGAACAAAAATATGTCAAGATACATCACATTAAAAATAGTTGGAGGCCACATTATTTTTCTGTGACATACATTTTTGAAGATTATGCATAATCTGTTGTGTTGAGATCTGTATTAAATCGCCCGGTCGTCGGCGCAGCAATATTCTTAAGAGGCGGCAGCGCCGAAGAAACCACTGCCACCCTCGGTATCGGCACAGCGTGCGTTCGTTGCATGATTCGCTCCACCTCCATCTAGTAAGATATGTCCCAGCCAAAGGTTTGGAATGCCGATTTCCCGAGCGGTTTTGCTCGGAGTTCGGAGCGGACGTTCGGAGCCGCTCGGAGGCAGTGGGCAGTAAAAGGATAGAGTAAATTAGATGTGCGCAATATATATGTACATATATATATATATATATATATATATATATGTATATGTGTGTGTTACTTTATAATTATTATTTAACTTAATTATTATATTTAATTATTAATGTAAAAAGGGTCGTGGCAGCGTAGTGGTTAGGACACTCGCTTGCTAACCTGAGGGACCCGGGTTCAAATCCAAGCATGGCTGGGGATTTTTATCCGATGATGTCCTATTCAGGGCGATCCTCACTCAGCCTTCTTTCCAATGAGTACCAATATTTACTGGCTTTATTAACAGTAAATATTGGGGAAAACGGTGTCCGGTTGAAGCATAACGCTTGCCACGCCCAACTGGCTTTATTAACAGTAAATATTGGGGAAAAAGGTGTCCGGTTGAAGCATGACGCTTGCCACGCCATCTTCACCCCACTTCTAGAGACACAACCATCTACTAGATACCCGTTACATTCTTCTGTACAGAGGGCCTTGGAAGTGGGGATAAAACCGGAAAAATGGCTGAAAGAGGAGTCCTAACCTCCTCTAACCCTAAGCAGGATAATCCTGCAGCACTAAAAGTGCAAAGGGTAAATTAATTAATTAATTATTAATGTATATATACATACATAAATAGCCTTGTATGATAAAAATAGTACAAACCAGAAAAACTTCTTAATCGAAATTCTGTATATTTATATACAGTCAAAAATTATTTCTTAAGTCATCGGTAGCCCAGGGCATGAAAACAATATGCGATACTGAAAAATTCCGAACTCGAAAGGTTGGAAAGCGAAACTGCAAAGGGAGTCAATCTCTGCCCTACATTTTGAACTGATCGTGAACGCCTCGGCGTTAAATTATTAAAATGTGTAATTCTGAAGCCGAAAAATTAAATGTTGGAAAGAACAGTTAAAATCAGAGGGATGGATTTGTTAAGAATCCTATACATTTTCAATCCTAACGTGACGAGGCTGCATCGCGGCGGTTATCACTTGTCCCCGTTGGTCCTTATTTCATTGTTCGCATCGTGGGGAACAATGAGGCGGAGACAGATTTACAACCTGTGCGAGGCATATATGCATTGTTTCTCGTTGAGTGAAAAATAGATAAGGTACATAAGCTGGGCTGTCCGGGTAAGGCCGCGTCGCAGGGTTATTACTCGGACAGCCCAGCTCATGACTGTGGCGGCGGAAGCCTACGACATCACTTAATGGATAAGGTAGCAGCAAAGACAGATTCACAACTGGCGGGAGGTAGGCAAGTTAAGCGAAGCTTGGTAGGTTGCTTTTCTGCGACCTCCTCTTCAGGGCAAAAGTAGTAAGCTGGTTAAGCGATGTGAGGTATGCTGCTTATCTGCGACCTCCCTCCTCAGGGAAAAAGAAAACAACTATTTTTTCGCCCTGAGATAGGTCGTAGGATGACGACCGAAACGTTGGCACCTGTGTCTAGGACGCGGCGTCCCCCGAACAGCCAGCCAGGTATCAGCGAGCAAGGTTCTTGTATCGGTTGTGGCGGATTTTCAACTACGTCTACATCAATGCCCGACGTTGCCTGGCCTGCTCTGAAAGGTTTCTTTTCGTGATTTGCTCTGATAAATATCAGAATACAGGCGCAATACTTTGAGCAAACCTTTCGCACTTACCGCACGCAAACGTTTCTTCCCCGACCTGTCCTCCATCACCCCTGACTAAGCAGATTACAGACTGAACGACTCCATGATGAGTGTTAGAGGGTTTGCGAATCAGATGGAGTAATTGGGTGCTTCAGAAACTGAAGCTTTTGTACTAGAAGAGAAATCTCTTGATCCAGTGATTTAAATAATCACTGCTGTATACATTTCAATTATTCAGATTTATGTACGTGAACATTTAACTTGATTTTATGATTTTTGCGAATTCATTTATCCTTGAAGGATCTTGCAATAGTCATATAATCTCGATACTATATTATTGATACTCGATAATACAGAATTGAGTTTTGTAGCGTCTCCATTCTCACTGATGGAAAAATCTAATTAATTGATAACAATATTACACACTTAATTTCGATCAGTGGTAACGACTACGACAAACCTCATTATTTTTATTCAACAAACCTTACTACTTTAATTTTCTACCACGCTTCCATTTGAGCGGAATCCGATAGGCTTTGCTAAGTGAACACACATTCAAATCCCAATTTCTTTAAAAAAATGTCATAATGGGGAAAAAAAGTTTACATGTTTCTCCACAACTCGTATAGCCAAATATTGCGGAAGGGCAGTATATTACATTTTCTCATGCAATAAAAAACGGGGTAAATCTGCCGAACGATGTGGCAATCGGTCCGCGAATGGATTGTTAAATGTAGCGAAATGGTTACTCACTGGGGACATAACTGTCGCAGATATGTGCGTGGTAATAGGTCAATAAATGGCAAAAATTAGAACAGTTCTCTGCAGTCTGCGATTTCATTTGCTTCTCTGAGTGCCTTGGATTTTTTTTCTTTGAAACATGTGGCTAATAATATCGATAATGGTCGTCTTATTTTTTCGAAACGATTCAAAAATTGTAGAAAAAAGGAAAAATATTATTTTAAGCATAAAAGTTTAATTTCAATTTGAACTTATTTAACTTATTAAATACGTGTTGATACTTAGTTAAATATGCACTGCTACTTTCAGTAGAAATGGACGGAATTTTATTTTTCTTACAAAATTGTGGAAAATCTCTTATTAAGTACACATTTCGCACCAAAATGTTTAGAAAGAGAGATTTGAAGGTACTTTTGTTTCACATTTCTCTTTTGATTCTGACCATATAAGAAATCATACTTTGCAGATACGTCCCTCCACGAGATGAGTTATAGGTCTTTGCCCATCCACTTCCATAAAATAGAAGGGCTCAGTAGAACAAGGGGCTATTCCACATTTTGTTGTGCAATCGAGTTATTAGCATTAAATAAAACTTCAAATAATATGCCTTTAGTGTAATACGTTATTGAAAAACGATTATGATCTTGTATGCAAATGTACAGTCTTTAAAAGTTTGAAAAGTGTACTGATTTACATTATATAAGTCCTAGTAAAATCCTCAATGTCTCAGAAGTAGGTCGAATTGGGAAAGCTCCCAGTTCTACCGAGCCCTTCAATTCTGAGACCTTGGGTGCGAGAATACCTGTCTTCCCGGAGGTCTATCCATTGCGAATCCGTGCAATTGCTCCTCCAGGTCTGTTGCATGCCAGAGTACACACCGCAGAACTCGACGCTCGCGCGGGGCCGTAACAGCGCGAGGCTAGGAGTAAACAAGGGAGCGAAGTGGCCGGCTGGCCGTCGCCGGCGAAGCGGAGCATTCAGAGAAAACAGAGGCGAAGCGCTCCGCCCTACCGCCAGACCGCAGGGCAATCGATTCCCCAGGGCGGCATCGCGGACGCCCGGTTGAATGGATGGAGTCGAGCTGAGATGTGCGAGAGCAGGGCCGACGGAAGCCGTATGGTGCATACGCATGTAGCACTCCATCTTTGCCTTTTTTTGGTCCGTACTACCTCAGAAGCAGGAGCGACCGTACTAAGGAGTGAGCCATGATGCCACTCTTGTACCTCACATGTTATTAAAATTTTATCTGTGCATCGTTTCAAATTAACGTTACAATGTTTTAGCATTCAAGGTTTCATCCTCTTGGTTTGAACGTGTAACAATGTTCGTCATAGAAATTCAACATCAAGTTGCTTGAGTTCTTAATTCATATTTCTGGATCAAAATCTGGTTTAAGACCCACCTTGTCGACCTCCTTGTTTACGATCCATTCCGTAAAATTGTTGAAGTATATATTTATTAGCCTGAAGATGAAGGTACAATCATCCTTCGAAACGCAGCCACAAGTGCAAGTTTGTAATATAAAGTGTTTTAATATGTTTTAATAAAATTTGACTGTCCAAAATCTTTTGTTGGATCCCTTTAAACTGTTAGATTATATGTTATTTATTTCTATAGATTTTTCTGTTTTTTTGTTTGTTTTTTCTTTCTTTTCGAATGAGCCACTATGGACAACGCTTATCCAACTTTCTGCCTCTTTCTTCTTTGCTCTGCTTCCATATCTCTTTCATTGTGACCCGATATTTCTCTTTCCTTTCCTCAGTCCAAATGGCCCCTGTCTTCTTTTTTGGCTAGTCCTCAAATCCTGGGAATTTCTTTATTTGGTCCTCATTGAAGATCGCTAAGTAATATCTGCTTGTGAAATTCTGAGCTCCTTCAAAAAGTCATTTTCAACTTCTTTAAAACACGTATTGGTCATCAACAATTTTGTGAAATAATAAAAGAATCTTCCAGTTCATTTTTGAGAATGTAATCAGTTAGATCTCCTTAGAATGTAATTCTTCTTTTTCTTCATCGTGTCCGTAATTTTCTCAATATTTTTGTATAGTTCCTTGTTATGACGTCGCTGACGTGATTCTCAATTTCCATTGAGCCCAAAATGTTACTGAGAATTTTGTGTTAGGTAGTTTCCAGTTCCTCTAACAACATTTTTTTAATTATAATATTAATGCATTTTTGATATTTTTTAAGTGGTAAATCTTACCTGAAGAAGGAATTCCCCGGCAAACGAAACGTTGCTCGGCTCCTTAAACAATGTATTTCTTTTGTCTTCGAAAAGGAACGTTGTAATGAAGTCATAACGCAACTAGTGCTATAATAAATCGATTAGGGAATCAGAAAATAATAATATTTTATTTTACAAGTGGCTGAAATACACCATTGTGTGCAGATATAGTTGATTATTCAAGAGAGCGATAGCGCGAATGCATACTTACTAATGAGCAGATAATGACCTATTTCAGCCACGTGTATTATACAATATTTTATCCCATCCCAATATATTATCTCATGCCTTTGCAACATTTTGAGCTCATTCTCTTCTACAAACAGGCGTAATGATGAATGGTATTGTATTGATTTCGGCAGTACATTGGAGGCCTTGGAGGGTATATTTGAGTTGGCAATCGCGGTCTTGGGAGAAAATGGAAGATATTCCTGAAAGTATTAAAAGTGAAGTTGCGAAAGCCGTGGATGATTTACTACATCGTAAATCTAAAGATATATATCGTCAAGAATACGAAATTTTCAAGGAGTGAAGGAGAGAAAGAAATATTCAAAACGTATGCAACGAAGTCGTATTAGCTTATTTTGCAGCGAAAGTATGTGCCAATGCTTAATGCAGGTTCGTAGGAATGTATAGAAAAGTGTGTATTAAACTTAGTTACTTAAAGAGTTTTATGACTAAATGTGTTATTTTCATTAATAAATTATGAATTATAAGTGTGTTTCTATGAAAATTACTTCAATTTCAATAAAATAATATATTTGTGTGCATCATATTGTTCAGTTCGCCAGCAGCAGTTTCACTCCTGTTTATAGTGACAATTGATAGCTACTTTATTACATGGCTGTAATAAAGAGCTATTTCACCGAATCCAGACACGTGAGTAAACAGCCTACAAAGACAACCGGATAAGATAAAAATTTCTTATAGCAATGATAAGGGTGCATTGATCGAACGTTATTGCATCATCATATATAAATCGTCTTTTTGCTTCTTTGTTACTAAATTATATTTTTGCGTGGAGGTGACTTCGTTTGTTAGGTACCCTACTGTCTCCTCCTATAATATTTGCTCCAACCCCCTTACGATGGGCAGACTGCTTCGAAAAGAGCCGGGTCCATGTCTAGCTCTAGCTTAGAAGGAGGTGCGTATACATATGTGTGTATATGTTGGGGTGTGGGTAGAAGATGGGTGCCAAGTTGCGGTGGATGCCGACTAACTAGATGTGCGATTGTGCGTAGCAAGGAAGAGAATTCTAAGACGTATACTTCAAGTCAGTAAACAGACAAATCTTCAAGTTGATCAAAAGCAGTACGTCATTTAAAGGGCACTGGGCCTTTATTATTCGATTTTGAATATTGACATGATCTTCTTCTTCTGTCAGCTCTCCGGCACTTATAGTTCTACCACGGCTTCTTTTATTACGGTAGTCCAATCTCTTCGGTCTTCTGCTTTTCTTCTCCATCTTTTCTCTCTTAGGGTCCTCAGATCTTCTTCCACTTCATCATTTGTTCAAATGTAAGACTCTTTGCCGATGACTTCATCGCCTATCGGGTTATCAAATCAGAAGAGGACGTAGATATTTTGCAGCGAGACACAGACAAATTATACTCCTGCGCAGAAACGAACGGCATGGAAATAAACAGTTCAAAGAGCAAAGCCATCACGTTTGGTAGAGGTCGATGTTATGGTGAAACAGCGTACAAATTGAACAACAATGTCATACCTACAGTTACATCTTGCAAATATTTAGGAATACAATTAGACAGTAAATTGAGCTGGGAAAAAACAAGTAAATTTCGTTGTGAGGAAAGCCTACATTACATTTCGTTTTGCGGATTCTACAGAGGAGTACGGTGAGGAGTAAAGAATTAGCTTATATGTCACTAGTGCGACCCGTGTTAGAATATGGCGCTGTATGTTGCGACCCGTACAGAATATCGCAGCAAGGTAATCTAGAAAAGCTCCAGTGCAGAGCATTAAAATTCACTTTCAGGAGAACAAAAAAATGTCAATGACAAACAATGAGGTGTATGGGAGTCACTCGAAAAAAGGCGGATTAAGTTGCGACTCTGTGCTATGTACAAAGTAAACACAGGCAACTTGAAATGAACTACTTGACTACAACTTGAAATGAAATTAAAAGTCGTCTAGGAAAACCTACATACGGATTTTCGTAAGTGAAGTATCGCTCGAAAAGTCTACGTATCAAATTAAACAAAAATGTCGTTTACAGTGCGGTTCTGTTCATTCGAGCGGTTCATGACGTGATCTGGCAGTCGCATTTTGCAAATCAAGGACAAACTCGTGATTTTCTTTTCGCAGCGGCGTCTTCACCTCCTAAAAGATTTCCGCCGTCTTCCTTCGCGCGCGGAGTGAGCAGAGGAAGAGCGCGGGTCAATGTCCAAGTGAGAGGTGCGTAAGTGTGTGAGTGTGTGTGAGTGTGTGAGTGTGTGTGTGTGTGAGGAGAAGTCGCCGCGGCTGTCGCCTGGCGGGATTTGCGTGGCAGTTGCGATTTCCCCGGGAGCCCCCCGGCGCACGGGGAGACGCAGCGCGGCGGGCGGGAAAGAGGAGATACGAGATTCGGACGAGATGCGGAAGCGTAGCACGGGAGACAACCGCGATTGCAAGAAGGCACCCGCGCCGAGTGCCTGTAGTAGCTTCTCTGCAGCAAACTAGTCAGCCACCTCGGAGAAAGGTAGACGGGGGGTGGAGGCTATGGAGTGAAATGTCCCACATGAGAACACCGACAATGCAAGTAACGTCAATTTTCCCAAACGAATTTCGAAGAAAATTGAAATGAATTTGAGAAACGACAATCAAAAGGTTAAATCGAAACGAACGACGAACAACGAAAATCTAAAGTTAATTTTGACGTCTTTAATTCAAGTCTACAAACTACTTTCTCTACGGCGTCACTTTTTCGTATCATCGCAGACTCTAGTTTTGAACTCTAGAAATTTCGCCTGAGTACGTACACTTACAGCCTCGCGGCTAGTTCTTGGTCAGCATACTCGCTTTCCACTAGGGTTTGATTTCCGATCGAGGCAAGTATGCGTTTTCCTTGCAATGTCCCAGTATATGTTGCTGGGTGACGATGAGAAAATTTACTTCTCAGGTTGAGACGACTGGAATACGCCGTGGGGATGTCTACGTGTTAACCACACGTACCCCCTTTAACCATGACAGCGAGGCAGGGACGTCGCCGGTAGGCCTGAGCACGTTCACGGTCGCGCCAAGTACATACATACATACCTACACTTTTAAATGCCTGAAAACTGTTGACCATAATCTATTCTAAATGTCTAACACGTCGTAATACTTTGTAAACAAGAATGTGAAAATTTTCAAGTACAATAGAAAAATACTTTTTCTTCCCTACGTTGGATATTAAGGTACCGTTCACAAGCATTTATGGATAGGTGTCTTCCTTCTCAATAGTCTGGCGCAAAATATGAAATATTACTCTTAGAATTTATGTCCAAGTGAAATATAATATCTCAACAAAATTAACAAAAAATACAGGTTATAACCAAACTACAATAGCAAATTATAATATCGTGGTCTCGGAGAAATATGCAACATGGACCTGATATTTCCTTTCATCTCATTGGCGTAAAATACAGTAATTTAATGGTATCCAGAAAAACACAAGAAAGGTTCAATTAACTGATTGATTCATCTATTGGTTCATTACTGGATGTTTCTGGAATCGTCAATTGCTATCGTCGTTTATCGCGTTAATGAAGAGAATGTTTAACTCCAGGAGGTGACGGTGTTTCTTCTCTCTGCATCATGAAATGTAGCGTCAAACCGCACGGCGACTTAAGGGGTATTTCGCCCTCCAGGTTGATGCTCCCAGGGCTGGAACAAACTCTGAGCTTCCGACTGGTCTCTCGACATTAGTGGTAATGTGATGCATGTAAGTTTAAGTGTGATTAAGTAAGGGGAGAACACGTGACAAGGAAGAGGAAGGAAAGATAGCGCGCGGTCCATGACACGTTTGTTAGGGCAGGCATTGTCCCGGCATTCGATTGGAATTGATCGGAGAAAACACGGAGAACTACTCGTCAGAGCAACCGGACGCTAGAAGTCTCCTCCTGATAGCGGCTGCCTCCTGACAGCGAAATTCGACGTAGTAGCCGTGTTGAAAATAGGCCACCGCCGGGACTCGAATTTTAAGATCTCCCAGTTGCTATCACTGTATCGATGATGGCTTTGACCTAAACTTACGAAAGATTCGAATAAATCAAGGTACATCAAAGCATTATTAAATATTAACTACAAATTTGAGGATTTCGAATAACGAAACAACAACAATAAGGATTTGTCTTAATCAATTGTTTAGGAAGGATACGAAGATTCGGCTCTCCACCCTGATTACAACCCCAAGTCGGAAGCCTAGTCACAATCTTAGACCTTATCACGGCCGGGGCGGTGCCCTACCGGGGGAAACACTTGGGGACGAAAGTCCAAGAGTCGAAGTCTAGGTCTCCGCCTGATTTCACATTCCTCCGGGGACAGAAAACTGGCACATTCCAGTTACTACAAGTAAGTACTATACTTACGGGACTAACGACAAAAGTAGTTGACGTGCCCAGAATCAACATCCTCTCATCCACTGCAATATGAGTTCATTCTCGAAGTTTTTCCTATGAGTTTTCTCCGATCACCACCAGGCGAATGCCGGAGAAGTACCCTAACAAACGGCCCACGGACCGCGGGCGATCTTTCCTTCCTCTTCCTTGTCCTTTTCTCTCCTCTTACACACACACTTACACTAACATACACTACACTACCACACATACCGGGAGACCAGTCGGGAGCTTACAGCTTGTCCCGGCTGGGGCGATGCCCCGCTGGTGGGAGATACCTGATTGAGGGGAAAACCCCGCTGGTCAACGGTAGGTCGGCGCCAGATCTTGCCATCCAGCGGGGAAAAGATCATCGCCACCTCCCGAGAGAAAAACACGCACTCCACTTACGGGACTAATGACCTAAGTCGTTGACGCGCCCGGAAACACGAATCAATCAATCAATCAACCTATGAGTTTTGATGCATCCTGTTTTTTCGGTTTGCTCGTGGGGCAGGGGCGATCGACGTGTGTTCTCCCTCGCCGCGTCCTATAGCCCGGCGTCCGGCGCCCAACACTATGTCTCCGCGGGCGCCCTTGTTCCCGCCCGCGCTACACGCGCTGACACCGCATAAAACGCGCTGGGTTCGCCACACGTGTCCCCTCCGAGCAGCGGGGCCTCCGCCCATGTCCAACGACGCTTTTATGATGCAGCGCGACGCTGATAGACGCGGTGGAATTGTGATGTGATCTGATCCAAAAGGACAAGAAACGAAGCAGGTAGTTGTTCGGTTGGAAACGAACGTTTTCACAGCGGAATCATTTTCATCCCGCGAGCGCATTCGGCTTCCACTCTTCTTGTTACTTTCTTAGAAGAAGGGATTGATTGGTTGATTAGTAATTAAATGATCACAGGTGTTGTCGTTTCGTGGCTTCCAGACAGCAGAAAACTGATGATGATGGCTAAGCCATCGAAAGCTGCTCTTAAAATACAAATAAATAACATTGTTGGCAATGACAACACCTGTGATCATTTAATTTTAAATGCCAACGACATTTCACCACTAAACCAACAATGGTTGATTAGTGATTTCGGACACGTCAGCTGCTAAGGTCTTTAGCCCCGTCGATGAAGTGCAGATATTTTTAATCGCAAGAGATGGTGGTGATCTCGCTGAACAGCGAGCTGAGGCGCCGACCTACTCGTCAGCTTGCAGAGATTTCTCCAACCAGATATCTCCTACCCACGGGGGACCTCACCAGCCGGGACAAGCTCCGGCCGGCCGTACCTGCTGGGACAAGCTCCCGACCGGTCTCCTGATATGTGTGGTAGGGTAGTAAGTGCACGTGTGTGTAAGGGACGACGATAGGACAAGGAAGAGGAAAAAAAGATCGCGTGCGTTTCGTGGCCCGTTTGTGAGGGTACTGCGCCGGCATTCGCCTGATGTTGATGGAAGTAACCAAGGAAAACTACCGATTAGAGCAGCCGGGCGTTAGAATTCTCCTCCAGGCAGACACGAAATTAGACTTAGCTACGTAGTAAGTGTCGAAAATCCTGCCAGGATCGGGACTGAACTGCTAAGACCTCCCGGCCACAGGCACTGCGTTATATTATTTGATGGATGCCCTGAGCCACCTAAACCTATGAGAGAACTGGAGTTAATAGCAGAATGTGGCGTAGGATATGTTTCATTATTGTAAGAATTAGATGTAATTACATACGTACATTTATTGATGAAAAATATTTTTCCGACGCAGTTCCATCCTCAATAGCTTTAAATATCTCAGCTACCCTGAGGTAAACCTGACGTAACTTGGGAAACTTAGGTGTAGTAGAAATTATGTAGTAATTTATAGCGATTTCTAAGAGCAAAATATGTGCAAATTAATAAGGAAATTCACCTGAAGACTCTGATGACTAAATAAATGTTCCATATGTATAAGAAAATAGAATAGAAGAAACTCATATGAAGAGAAGATAATGTCAAGTGAGAAATTTGGATGAAAAAATATACAGATAACGGAAATGAACCTCTAATACGGTTTTTTTTCAAACACATGTAGAAATGAAGAAATCAAACCCCGAAATCATAAGTGGAAAGCTAGCTTGCTGCTCTCTATAGTACGGCTGAATTCGCTACGAGTTAAAATCAACCTTTTCTTTTTTTAAAGCTATGTATAACAACGTTTAAATGAATATTTTAACAAATGTAATCAAGAGAATTTGCTTTCTACTTCGATGTGTATAAAATAAACAAATTATGCTAAATAAACATGCCGTTATAAAATTATCTCCATTTAATGATTCAAAATAATTACAAGTAACGAATGTAAACCAAATGAGAATATTTTATTATTAAAATCACTGCAGCATTGAAACTTCATTTTAACCTAATAATTATATTTAAACATTCATTACCATGATACACCACAGTGAAACAGCATATGTGGGCCGCATAAATGAAAGTAATTTTAGTATAATTTCATTAAAATATTCATTCCATGTCATCAATGCTGTGCTAACGATAACAGAACCCTGCACCTTACGTTACTTTCCTGGCACACTCTGTGTATTATTATTATTATTATTATTATTATTATTATTATTATTATTATTATTATTATTCCTCTAATTCACAACTAAAGATATTATGATTCGGTTGGATGTAAAATCTACTTCTGGTTGCAAGCAGCTCCTTAAGGAGCAGATCAGGAGGCAGTCGGTGCCTCTACAATACTTTATGCAAAATGTGGTCTGTTCCCCCAAAAACCAACAATGCCTTATATGTTCCTGTCTTTTGAATGACGTACAGGAGAAGACCTTTTGCCATACTATTAAGCGGGTTGCGAACCATCACGAACGAAAAGTAAAACCTTAAGTCAAGTAGTATTTCCAACGTAGCAGAAAAACTTAGTTTATGTATACGATATGTAGTAAGTTTCACTAAAACCTTTTGCTATAGGCAAAGCGAAAGGTAATACTAAGATTTTATGCATACGACCCATTAAGGTTTCATCGACGAATACAACGTAGTCCATCAAATATATTAAATGTTTGAATTCAATGTGTGACAAGTAGACTGGTCAATGCCCTAACGTAGGCCTTTTCAAACTGGGATGATCAAGTGTATAAAAAGAAAAATACTTGAAAAAAATGAAACAAAATGCCAGATTCATCAAGTTTTTGAAATAAATTATATTATTGCTAAAAACAGATCTCTTCGATTTAATATAATCCAGTAATACATCTGTATTTATGCATATAATTTAAAGTAACAGCATCAATTTAAAACCGCATCCCAAACCACGCAACATTGTAATGTGATCACTAATAACATACATAAGTCACTCAGGTTGATGTGTCTGTATATAAATACATTTCATAAATGTACGGCCACCGTGATAAGCAGCGAGCGTGACAAGGGAATAGGCGGAGTCACGAACTTTTTTAATGACATGCAATTAACGAGAATGTTTAAGCTGACCGCTACATGTGTTCTTTGGTTGTAGTTAGCATATTCTTACAAAAGAATTTATCAAATGCACAGAAGTGAACTGCTTTCCACTTGTTTATTGATTATTTAGTTTTTATCCTAGCACATGAACTTCAAGGGTCATTCCTTTGTAACGATAGTGAGAATTACATCAAGAAAGGCAGCTCTGTTTCTCCCCGGTTGGAACGTTTGATGCAGCGATGTCCTACACGTCTAGTTGCGCTTTTTCTTCAGCAAGGCATCGCCCCAGACGCGACAAGCTGTAACCTCCCGACTGGTAGCGCAGTGCGTGAAAGTGTGTGTGTGTGTGTGTGTGTGTGTTTGTGTGTGTGTGTGCGCGCGCATTTCAGAGAAGAGGATGCCAAAAGGAAAAGGAAGGAAATATCGTGTAGTCGATGGCCCATTTGTTACGGGTGTTTACGTAGTATTGTTTGAAGAAGCCACGGAATGGTACACATCAGAGCAGCTGTCCGCTGGAATTCTCCTCTAGACAACATTGCTACGAAATTATGTAGTTAATGTAACTGTTGGTGGTGTAGATACCTTTTTTAATAATGAATAAAAGACAGGTGTTGTCTGGTATCAAATATGTATTGTACTTAAGATCTTTTTGATAGCATAGCTACCATCCTCAGAGCTATCTTGCAACGTCTGGGCAGAAAACGAAGTTCTGCCCACCACTGCAGAATTTTTTTCGTGTTATATTATTTAAAATAAAGTGGATCATAATTTCACTTTGATCCTATTTGACTAGCGCCGTACTTCCCAGCAGGCGGACAGGTAACCACAGCCACCTGCGGCAGCATGCGAAGGTACATTTAGGTAGCTGTCCGCTAGGTGGCCTTGGCTGAATCAACTGCCACGAAACTATTCATTGCAAAAGTTTAACTTACAAAAGTCGTATAAAAAGTATCTTATGAAACTCGATGTAATGGGTATTAATACACTCGTGTGAAGTTTAGGATACTCGCTCGTTCCTCGCTCGTATCGTAATATTACACTCGTATATTAATACCCATCATTACATCATCGTTTCATAATGTACTATTATGGAACACTTCACTAACGATGTATCACCGAGAAACTGTGTACTCGGGTTTCCAATCCCCCACCAGGACTTTAGTACGTGTGCGCGATCGCGGCCCCGATCCGACCGCTGGCAAGCAGCGAGACTCTGCGCGGGGGTTGGGGAAGGGCAGGCGGGGGGGTAGAAGTGAATTCTCAGAAGCGACGCGAAACCGCGCATCGCGCAGTCGCCGACGCAGAAACGCGGAAAAACAAACGCGGCCGAAAACGGCACGCAATCGAAAGCTCCCTGCGTTGTGCGGGCTCGGCAGCTCGGGGTTCCATCCGGGTTGGTTGCGCAGGCTCTTGACACCGATCACATGTGCCATGACAAGTTCCTGCTCAGTACCCATGGGTACCGTACACTGTCACAACGAACTGAGAGACCAACTCAGGACCATCCTGGCTGTTAGACCCTCGTGCAAGGAGCCCACGCATGTCTTCTCACTGCTGTTCCCTTTATGCTGACGATGTATCACCGAGGCCACCCGAGCGAGGCCTTTTCAGTCCCCCACCAGCACTTTATGGTGAGATTTTTATAACTTTGCCTCTCAAGCCCTTATGGCCATGACGAAATATCACACGGCATGTCGCGTCTTTTTCGGTCCCGCCGCTAGGAGTCGCAAGATCGCAAGTTCTGATACGGTCACGATCACACGATATCTACGAATGATCTTGGCTGTCCGCGCCGCGTCGAAGGTTGTGTTGCCGAACACAGCGAGACATAGGCTGCGTAAGCCTACGACTTCACATACGATATCTAGCGGCACGACTGAGAAAGACCCGAAATGCCGTGACGTATTCCATCATGAAGACGGGCCTTGAGGGGCAAAGTTATAAAAAATCACACTATAACATGTGTGTGCGACCGCGGCCCGAATACCGACCGTTGGGGAGCAAAGGGGGCGAGACTCTGGCGCGGTGAGGGGCGACGGGGGCAGGGGCGGCGGTGGGGTGGAAGAGAATTCTCAGAAGCGACGCGAAACCGCGCAATCGCGCAGTCGCCGACGCAGAAACGCGGAAAAACAAAAAAGCAACGCGGCCGGCGGGCCGGCTCGGAAGCAGGCATAAAACGAAACTCCGATCTATATTTCTGCTGCGTTCCTTTTACTGCCCATTACGTGCGCAAATGGAGCGTCAAATTGCGATAAAAATGAACGGTTTTATTCAAAGGGAACGATGGAATACGGGATGGAGGGGGGGAAATATAAACACACCCATCGCGTGACTGTACATGAAAATTTCAACTTTGCACAAAATTGTTTTTTTTTCTTCTTTTATTACGATTTTTCCGAGATGAAACCGAAACCGACGCCACACAGAAAAACGTGATGTGGGAGACAAGTAAATGTGAAGCAAAGAGCCTTTGTCCAATCATTTAAAGGGACAAGGGTAAGAATGCCTAAGATGCGAAGATTCTTGCGGACAAGTCTGCAGTAGAATTCTTCTTCGAGATGACAAGCGAATGATCAAAACTGGCCACTTCGCAGCCTTGAAATAGGATCCGTCAATCAAAATTATTTCGCTGTGAATTGACAGACCTGTCGACAAGGCAATAATCACACGTTTTGGAAAATTGTTAATTCTCAACAATGTATTTAAGAAAAGAAGAAACTATTTTGAGAAGACTTTGCATAGGATATAGCTGAGTTACCCACTTACATCTGTTCACGAAAGAATCTCCACCACTTTGTATTTTATGTAATATCCCAATAACTATTCATCATAGATAGATTGCCCAGTGTATTCAGAGCTACGTACGACATATTCACTTTCAAATTGTTTTTTCAAATTACTAACGGAGACATCTCACATTTATAATGTCTTCAAATTGTTGAGGTTATAAAATTATTTGATGAATTGTAAAGTATTGTATAAATGTTCGCTAATGATCTTGAAGTTCGTGCGACCAAAAATAGAAAGCTTATTAAAAAATGTAATTAAATCAACAAAACATAATTCATTGGGACATCATGAAGAGAGAGAGAGGGTAGAAACCTGACTTATTGAGTCAATCAGCGCGATGCAAAGGTCAATAATATTATCCAAAATAATAAGATAATTTTGAATTGTCTCATCATGCAAGACTTCGCTGTAGAAAGCGAGGTTGAAAGAATATCCGGCACGCTATACCTAACTCTAGAGATCTGTTTTAAATTTAAACGACATCGTCAACTGTTTGATAGAATGATGTTTTTCTCCCCACTCTATACTCACTTTGCAACTGAATGCCAACATGCTCCGTAAATATATACATATGCTAAAAATTATCTTTAATAAAGTATTTCCTGAAACTCGACTTCTTCTTAAATGGATGGGTATTGAAAATGAAAAATTCACTCGCGTACACACAACCTATTATAACTCATGAACTCATGAACGTTACATGACTAATAATCCTACAGTCATGTGCGACAGATACAATGTGGTCTAATCATTTGAACACATTTTCATAAGTCGTAAATATGTGACAATTAGACTAAAGTACAAACTGAGCTCCCCTGCTGAAGTACTAAAAGACAGCAAACTATATAAAAGATTTATCAACTTCTTGAAGGAAATTAACTTGTAAAGTTAAAATGTAAAGAATTAATTTAGCAGTATTTACAGTAGAAATTCTATTGTTATTGTAATATTCAAATCAACCTGTAAATGTAATTTGCACCATTAATGTGTTCTACGATGCAACAATGACGTCGCAAATAATCCAAGAGATTGATGTAACCTCAAATGAACATATTATCTACGTAACAAGTGAAAAACGGGCAGCGGGCCAGTTTTAGTTTGTCGGTGTGACGTTTGACGACCCTTGTTACAGAACATTAGTCCTTTCGGTCCAGCGAAAAACATTGAGAGCGCTAAAAGTTGCCTGTAGAGGGCGACGGGAGCTCACCCACAAATTCGCGTGGCCTAGTGCAGAGAGCCTTGTGACATGGATACCAGCCAGCTCAGAGGGCTGTAGACAACAGCTCCTACTGCATAATTCACGAGCTTCAGGAAACTATTGGTCTCATCAATCAGCCCCGATCACGCAAATGGGCCCTTTAAATGCAGAGAGGCGTTTAACCCATCACTAGGCGCCAATGTCTGTGCACCGCTCCAATAAACTGCCAAGCGACCCTTACTAACAAACTGGACGCGTCCAATCGGGCCTAAAGCCCGTATTAGGGGCATTTCTGTTTATGATAACGCAACTATGGTCCGATTAAAATAAGTTGGTGATTGACAGTTGCAAATAGAAGGGAACGACGTTGACAGTTCGCGTACCACTGAGCACGTGCTCCCGGGATACGAAAATAATCACTTGAAATAAAAACGTATTAAAGTAACCAAATCATACACTCATATTGTATGAAGCTACAGCTTCAGAAGCATAACTGTCGATCACCAACTTATTTTAATCGGACCACAAAATGACAATTTATACTTTACAAAATCAATCAACGATGAGAGGCAGGTACGAACTGTTCTCTGAATTCCTACAAGGGATTTGCTCACTTATCTGTCTGGATATTTCTTCACTTAATACAAAGTGAAGCTCAACTGGATACTAAGGTCCAAGGTGTCACAGAGCTCAATTTAAACAAAAGTGGGCAAAATGAATTTTAACATTCGTTTCACTGTCAGTAAGTTTAAAATAGTCTATCCAAAACACGGGGCCGTCTGATCCGGGCTCAGCAGAACGCGAGGCTCTCCGCGACGAGACATACATGAGAAACGAGGGGCAAACAAGAATTCCCAGACGGGACTCGTATCGGAGACCCTTGGGACCGAAGGGCTGAGTCGGGACGCGCTCTGAGTGACCTCGACCATCCAGATCGCCATTCTTAATGATTCTTTTCTAAAAATTATTCGAAAACTACTGCTGACGTACATCGTCTAAAACTCCATACATTACTCCAATTATTTTATAACTAAATAGAAAGATATTTTTTCAAAACAGTCGTGTGACCCCCTTTCTTATTACATTACTTCCTTTAATTTAAGAAAAAGTAAACAAAACACATCGTACAATCGTGTATTTGTATACATCGATAATATAGTAATATAGTAATTACAATTACTATATTAATAAATAATTAAATCTATCAATATTCTGGCTCTAAAATCTGAATAATATATTGGTGTTCCCTTCATTCCCGATAAAGGACCCCACATTGCTCTGGAACAGCATTTATATATCAGTATCGACGCGAACAATTGCTTTCGTGGCTCACATTAAATGCGTTTCTGCAGCTGGGGCCAGTACCAAACTGGAAATAGCCAATGATCAGATACATGAACGCTTCCCAGATTGAGTGCTGGATGCATTCCTGTAGCTGTAGCCAAAATTTTCTTTCAGAGTGGCACATCAAACCGTTTACGAAGATCATTTCAAGTAATATATCTCGAAATTTCAACGAACGAATGTGTTAAAGGTATCTGAAAAATGGATATAATTTATTTCCGATGTTATTGAGACTAAGACGGTTACGTTTATTAATTTACTTTCATAGCTGCCATGCAACATAACCACCACACAATGTAGGCAACATTAACTTATAATTTTAAGAAGAATTTTAGCCGCTACACAGTCTCCACGAGCTATGCCCCTGTTCAAGTTCTTGAACAGCAGCCATCTAATGATGGCATCTATTTCAATGATTAATAAAATCCATCTGTACAACAAAACGACGTATGAATGATAAGGCGTTGGTGGCGTTGAATAGCACCAGTCTTCGGGACATCCTGTGAGCATCACCGTAGCACCTTTTACCTTCGTTAGTCAAAAGAAGGGCGCGCGCTCCATTATTCCGTAACGCTGTTAGTGCTCATCCGTATGTTCAGGCATGCAAAAGCCGCCACTTTGCGCATTGAAAGGACTTGGCGCGCGAAAGCACGCCGAGTTGCGTCTTGCGCGAGTTTCGTGCTCGGGCGGGAGAAGTTGCCGCCTGCGCCAAAGCGGTGCGGGCGCCGTCATTAATTCCAGCGCGCCGCACCGCACCTTAACCGCGAGTTTGAAAGCTGCATTGAAATATTGAATGGCGTCTGCCAGGCGGGAAGGGCTTGTGAGGGACGCGACCCCTTTGATGCCTTTGGCGAACCATGACCCGCGGGGCAAGAACGGTGCCCGAGGGTTTTGTTAAGCGCGGGCTTCGTTCACCGTCTCGGCGGTGAGGGGAGATCTCTCGGCCCCGGTGGCGACTCCGAAGAAGCGATTCTGTAGCGTTTTGGTTAGGTGGGTCGCGCAAGGTTCGGTTTGTCGTGTAAAGGGATGTAATCAGACGTACTGCAATGAATGACACAGACACTGCGTTGAAAATAACAATATTTACATTTATTTACAAGAACTTAACAATTATAGAATTTTTTACAAATACTAATTAAACCCCGGCAACCTTCTTCTTCTTCCCCTTAGCCGCGAAAACCCCGCGACCGTCCCTAAGCCCTACAGCCCAGTGGCACTGCTCGAAAGCAAGTACAACGCATGATGCGATGCAATCGGATGTTAAGTCCCCGGTATCGAAGTACCTACATGGCCTGGCGCCAAAACCAGTCTCCGCCCCGGAAACCACGTGCTGGAGTGCACTGGAGATCCCACACAGCCTCTCGGATAACATCAAGCTCTACGAATCTATCTGAATCTCCGCGAGCACAGAAAGCGCCCGTCTTATATAAATATGCTGTCGGAGTCCCCTGGCTCGATGGCTAGCCAATTCCACGCGTTTGCATAATCGTAACTAACCTTTCTCAACACTTTCTTTGCGTGGGATGTTTCCTGGAGCAGTCACGTCCTGTCGGTCGCCTCATTTCTTTTAGCTCAGGTGCGCCCTTTCACTACAGCTTCCGGCTCAGATATGCTGCTCGCTTGGAAACGTTGCCACGACGCCACAGTAAGATCAACGATCTCTCATATGGATTACCCTTCGACTACCGAGGTATTTTGCAGACATCGAATACCAAGGGGGGTAACGAAGTTACCCCAGAGGAAATTCAATATAGTTTTAATATTTTTACCGTAAATATCGTAATATTGTTTTGGTTACGTAGATTAAACATAATTTTGATATATTTATAAAATATTAGCGATTTTAACAACATATTTTACACATAGAACTTCGTCCGCAACGACGAGGTCTCGAATGCTAAATCATACCCTTTTAGAACACATTACACTATTCGTATTGTATCTTTCACTTGATGCTCTTCTAATCTGATGTATAAGTCATCGTTCACGTTTTTATCGCCTTCAACACAAACAATATGGTCAACTTGATTCGTGATCAATCCATTATCTTCATCACGCTCACAAAATAATCTTCACTTCACGATCTTTACACAAATCGTCTGGATTGTGAATACTTAATAAATTTTCAAAACCTTCACGACTAATTCTTCGACATGTTCACATACTAACGCACAAGTATTACAATAACACTTCGTAGGAATGTCCACAACCCCTTCTCCTATCTCCCGTTTATAACATAACCTCAAACCAAATTATTAAATCCCGAACGTCCAATACCAACGAGGGCAAGGTAGTAACCCCAGCTACAAATTTAAGCCGTGAAATGACTACAATCCAAAAAAAACAGGCGTTTCCAACAAGATATTTTAGATAAATTTGTAAAATACAACTACAAAAGGTATCAGAAATGTTAAAAAAAGTTATAAGATAATTAAAAAATAGTAAAATGTGCGTTGGGATACCTCAGTTACCCCCTCTGTAGCAGAAGGGTTAAAAGTGATGGGACACACATAAACTGGTAGAAATAGTTATTTATGTAACATAAAATTTAAGAAGAGCTTTATTCATTGGGAAGAAAAGGGGTTTCTGGACCATAATTTTTGTGATTTAATAATGTTCATTTGAATCCTATATCATATAGAACATTTTATTTTTAAACTATAGTTTTTTAATTTTAGTTAATTTTCAAAGGCGCGCACCCACTAGTGCCACATTGACTAGAACCTATTACTACAGATAGTTGCATTACCTTCTACATTTATATAGCTTGTAGACAACTGATTGCAATCAATCTCTGTAGCTCCAGTGAAAGTACGAGTGCAAAAATGAAGGCACGTCTTCATTTCTTTACGATATTACTTTAATCTGCCTGTGATTGACTTGTAATAATTGACTTATAATTTATAAATAAAGTAAATACAAGTGCAAACATAGCAACTCAGTGTAATAGTGATAATTATTATTACTACCACCGTGCGTCCGCTTGTACACGTCCGCGGCCTTCCTCAACCACAATATTTGCCCCGGCAACGCACGCTGGTGGGCGAGGGTCGAAGTCCACAATCACAAAAAGTCCACAATCACGAACGGCCACCGCCGGCGCCGATGTCGTATTTTTCCCCTGAAATAATAAAGCTGAGCCAGGCTCCGGTCCCCGCCACGCTCCGCACACACCGTTGCCAAATCGATCGCACCCCCGGCCAGCGCCTGGCGGTTTAAATCTTACGTGCTCAGGCTGATGTTTTGAAACGTACCACTACAAATCATAAGTTATGATTCCTGGTGCCTGGCCTTTTTGACCAGACGTGGTCTGGATGGATGAGAATGATAGTGATTGGAGGTGATGTGATTTGAATGATGAAGGAGTAATAGTGAAATGAGATAATGGGAGATCCCCAGGAACACCTGCCTCAAACTCGCCCTTCCCCCATGCTGACGCTGGGGACTTCTGATTAACTATAGCGCACAAAACACTTTGTAAAATAATACAGAATGCTTTACGATAAATGTAACAAACTTCTAGCACATGAAAAGGGGCCAAAATTATAACTTTTGCCCCATGTACAGGTAGTCGAAAATTCCATGAAATGGAATTTCCCATGAAGCATTTGCTCCTGATTGCAAAGCAAACTCGTACTCACAGATGTTTGACAGGAATCCGAAATCTCCTTTACAAGAGTCAGAACGTCACCTGCCGAACACCCTTGTTCAAGAGGTTGCCTAACTCTCAGGAGCAACTGCCGTATGTGTAACTATGTTATATGAAATTTCCCACTATTATGTTAATTAGCATACGTGGTCATTTTCGACCCTTCTAAATGTTTTAGAAGTTCATGACGTTTACTCTCAGCCATCTGCAGAAAATAAAGAAATGAAGGACGCTTCGTACTACAACTTTGACCCTGTAAACAAGGCGTAGTATTAAAAAAACTAAATTTTCAGAGCGAATGCTGTACAATAATGATCTATTGAATAAAGTTACAATTAACTTATTAGAGAGATAGCGTGAATGATTTAGTAAATGCCTGGATCTCTAGTTACATTTGAAGAGTATTCGGAGTAAAGCTGCTCTAAGCCAAGTGGACTCATAACCAATGGAAATTTCACAATCAATATTATTATACAATACCATCCAGGTATCAAAGAAACAACACATCCATGAATTTTAGAACATTTTAATTAAGTTTTCAGAAACTTAATTATTTACTTCGTTCATCCTGAGTACTTATGTCTAAGTTGAGTTAAATAACAAATGTATTGCCACTTTGTACAGTTTGTGCGTTACATTTAGTTCCCATGGTGTGAGACAAGACACTGTATGGTGTTTCATGGATCTGAATGTGACGACTAGCTACTATTTAAAATAACACAATGATTGCTATTCACAACACCAACATTTGCATTTTGCAGAAAATATAAAAAATGAAATGTACTGTAAATTCGAATTAATTGTAAAATATTTCATAAATTTCCAAACATTTTTTTAAAACTTAATCCTCTGTGAAGGAGTTGGGTAACATGCGAATGTCCCCCTCCGCCACTCATGGCCTTCACTCTTCTATTTCACCGTTTGTGTCAAGTCCTCACTTGTCATTCGACGCGTCTCTCGACCTGCTGATAGGGAACTATTCATTTTTTCCCTTTTCTTTCGAGAACTTTACCTCCCTCAAAGACCTTCCAATTGTGGTGCCATACGGGTGTAATCAGAACACAGACGAGAGTGGGGTGTAAGAACAGTACGTTTATTCATAAACTGAGCAGTAGTCACAAATAACTAATTGCACTGCTTACAATTAACTAAATATATAGAACCCACTGCTAGGAGAGATATTTTACCGAACGGCTACCACACCGCAACATACGACCAATATTCCCCTGTGCGGAGCACCGCTCTACCCTGAGACCTACTACATGTCTCGCTAGTTACGACAATGAATTGCCGGCCCCTTGCCCTCGCGCACCACTAGCATAAATTCACGCACAACCTGCCGCCAACGCTGCCAGGAACCAAGAAGAAAGAGTCATTGTTCTCGTGGCCTTATATAGGCGTTTCGGCGCTACCCGCCGCCCCCATTACCTCCGCCCTACACAGAACGAAAAGTCCCTGTGCATCATCGCCGCTTAGATACAGCCTTTCTGAAGCATCCGGCGGTGCCCGCCGTCGCCACGTTCTTGTCTCCGTGTTTTAGCGCGCCCGGACGCTTCACAATACTCTGGCTACACAGAAAAACACCTCGACGTGAAGAAGCCGGCTGTGGATTAATTTCTCCGCCTCTAAATCAATTCTTCAGCCACTTTTAATTAAATCCGACCCCGCAGTAAAAATGGGACACCGGACTGGGGGTGGATAGATAGGGGTGTGGAGATCCGATACCGTCAAGTGCCTTACGAAGGTAAAAAAGGGGATTCGTGTTCGGTGGAATTCGCGTTCGGGAGAACACGGCCATTTAGGAACGAAAATTTTAAAATCTCCCTACAAAATAATAGTTCAATCTCACAGTGAATACACGCACCGTGATCGCTAAGTCATGGTATACTACTGGCCAGGGTGTACACATGAATTGAGTTGGTTCGAATCCTCATATAAAATCGTGCTTCTCTGCTACATGCCTGTGGTTAAGTCGGAAGGAGTAGCCGATGTAAAGCAAACGGTGGTTGGTCCGCATCGAAGTTGACGGGTCGTATGCAGCTACGTTGTAACGATTTTGCTTCCTCTTGTAAAAAAAATGCTCAAATAACCAACGGTTTGAGCTTTCGAGTGACTCTAGTAGTAATTATTTAGCAACACAACAATTAGTTAGCACTAAATGCTGCAAAAATAGGCTGCTAGAGGGCTCCAACGGCTCCTGTGCGTGCACAAACGAGACAACAATAGAAGACCGTTATGTGCACAAATTCAATTTCGGCGTTAATGGGTTAAGATGGTAAGGTCAAAGGGGATTTGTGTTCGGCGGAATTTGCGTTCGGGAGAACACAGCCGTCTACGAACGAACATTTTATAAACATTCTACAAAATAAAAGTGAAATATCGCAGTGCATACTCTCACTGAGTCTAACGAGCACAGTCGAAGTTCCAAGTCAGAAAAACAATATCAAATGAACTTGAATTATTCGGCCAAACTTCGGTTTACGTGACTCAGGGCATTAACTGATGTCACTGCAGTGCCTCTGACCGGGAGGTCCTAGGTTCAGCTGAGGCCGCCGGTAGCCTCATGGTCCCTCAGAGTTCTCAGCTGAGGCCGTCAGTAGCCTCATGGCCCCTCAGAGAGGTCTTAGCAGAGGCCACCGGTACCTCATGGCCCCTCAGAGAGTTCACAGTTGAGGCCGGCAGTAGCCTCATGGCCCCTCAGAGAGTTCTCAGCTGAGCCCGCTTGTTGCCTCATGGCCTCTCAGAGGCCTCTCAGTTCTCAGCTGAGGCCGCCGGTACGTCATGGCCCCAGAAAGGTCTTAGCAGAGGCCGCTGGTACCTCATGGACCCTTAGGAAAGGTCTTCATGGCGCTCAAAATAAGAACTTTCAATAGTGAGAAGTTTCGGTATACGAGATTTCACACCACATGCTCATTTACAAAAACTGATCATCCATGACGCCCCTCTGTGCCCTTAAAGTATGTAAAGTTTATTCTGAACCCCCCTCTGCAGGTTGGGGCCGAACCAGTCGGAACATCGAGTCGAAAGACGTCTTGAAGCGCTATTCTGCGGGAAATAAATGTACGCGGCACAATTCTTGAGTTCCCTTTGTTTAATTTGATTTACAACAGCCTCGAGTGGCCGTTGTAACACCGGTCCCCGGAAATCCACGCTGTCTGCGCGAGAAGGGACGCGACGGATGATAGAAGGCGGCACATCCGTTGACTGTGTGTGCTCTCCACCTCAGGGCAAAACGCGGCCATTTCGCCCAAACGCAGAGACACGGCTGTTTCAACACTGCGCTCTCACCTGGCTGTTTGCTGAGCGGCCGGGCGCACTCTCCTTAAAAATGTAAACGACACCATTAACCTCCCTGCGCCTCCGCCCGAATCACTTCCCTTGTTTGCATTTTCATGAAGATCGAGATTGGGGATCGACTGTTTTCTCAAGCTCCTACGGATACACTTTTACCAATGTGTACCTTGCTGCTAAGAACCAAATACAAAAATATAAAATTAGAAACACGTGCACGAAAGTTTTCCAATCAAAATAAGAGACAATCCACCGCGCATATTCGTTCTAATTCGTTACCTCGATACCGTTGAAATCCACTTAGGGGCAATCCATATAAATTACGTAACGCAAATTTGGAGTATTCTGAATACCGCCTCTACCCCCCTGTAACGCATCAATAACGCGCGCTTGAACCACCCTAAATAATTACGTAACGCTTACGACAACATCTCCCTCCCTTGTAAATGGAAAAAGTGGGGGCCAGTTGTGAGTGAAGGAAGAACGAGTGTCCATCAATTTAAATGTATTTTAGAATAATCTATACATCAATTTTCAATATTTTCTTCGCAATTTTTCACATTCAATAAAAAATTGATGAAAAAATATCAACCATTTGTGACAATTTACATCTCATAACTTTAATTTATTTTTGTTTTTAAATTAATTACACAGTATTTTAATGTTTTAGTACAAGCAACAAAAAAACAAACTATTTCAGCTAATGTTGAAAAAAATATCAATGTTACGTAACAATAAGCCAATACTCCCTACCCCTGTGTAACTCAGCGTAACGTTGTCTTAACCCCCTCCTTCTCTTTAGCGTTAGGTAATTTATGGACGACCCTTTATCAGATACACTATCATTAAAAGATATTGCAACATAATTTACTAAAAACATTTCCTTTGCGTTCTTCTGAATTCAAATGACACAAATTGCATATTTACTCAACACATATTTACCCGTAGATACACATGATCAAGGATTCATTTTCAAAAAAGTCCTCTGATTATGTAATTGATGACGGTGACAGTAAGTAAGTACAGTTTGTAAGAGCACTGACGAACAAAACTGCTGTATTGTGCACTCTTTACCCTTCAAAGTTATATTAAATTTATTGATTTTTCAACACATCACTTATTTACATTGGTAACATTCATTATAAGACGGATGGACAATATCTGTCTTCTATATGAAGGAAAAGTGTGAGACCGGTCACATTGTCAGTGAGGCCGCTTCAAACCGGGCTTTTGACGTCCGATTCCATCGCGCAGTTGACCCATCACAAACGTCACAATTTGCGGCTCCTCAAATCCGCGTGTGAGCATGCAAGAGGCTGGGGAAGTACTGTCCAACGAGGTAATCCCAAAGCACTACCGGCTTCGATGTATCAGGGTATCAACTGATGTCACTACAGTGCATCTGACCGCGACATTCTAGAATTCGAGTTCAGACGGTAGTAGGATTATCGACACAAGCTACACAGCTAGGTCTAATTCAGCCGCTGTCTGGAGGAGAATTCTAACGGCCGGCTGCTCTGAACAGTAGCTTTATGAGATTTTTCCGATCCACACCAGGCGAATGCCGATACAGTACGCTAACCAATGGGACACGGAACGCGAGCGATCTTTCCTTCCTCTTTCTTGTTCTGTCTTTTCCCCTTACTTACACACACACACTCGCATGCCTTACACTACGCCATTTATCGGGACACCAGTCGAGAGTTTAGAGCTTGTCCCGGCTGAGGCGATGTCCCGCGGATGGGAGATACCTGGTTGAGGAAAACACGTGACGCCGACGTGTAGGTTGTCGCCGGATCTCGCCATCCACCTTGGGAAGATCACCATCTCCCGCAACTCGGTATCTCCCATCCGCCGGACACCACCGGATCTCGACATCATGACCTTAGCAGTTGACGCGCCCGGAATCGCTAATCAACCAAACTGAAGCGGGGGGGGGGCACAGTGGCTTCGCGCGGCATTTATGAACAGCAAATACTTAGTGGAGTGGGAAGCATATTTATCTTGCTAAGAAATTTGAAAAATATGGTGCGGAAACATCGTACGTGTTTCAGTGATAATGTGATTTTAAAAAATAGCACATGTAACAGTAGCGCACCTTTACTTGATAGCTCGCACTTATGATCTGACTGAATGGTCCTAACGCCTAGATCTTTCATCCTCTGACGTAGTAGTTGTTGTAATTTCTTTTATTGTGTAATATTGTAAATTGTTTTTGAAACTTTGTAAATGTAGATTTATTGTAAAGCTAACACTAATGGCTACCACCTGGCAATCAGCCAATTGTAGCCATATAAATCTATTATTATTATTATTATTATTATTATTATTATTATTATTACCATCTTCCAATTTTGCTTGGACCTCTGGAATAAAACGTCACGAGCCGTCACTGAAGGCAACTCGACCATAGCTCTACGGACGTCCGTCACGTTAACACGAAAGTTTAGATATCACTCCGAGCTGCCACATTCCTGTGAGCCCAGCTATTCTTCCAGCGTGAGCGCATATTTACACACCGTGCGTGTCACAGCTCCGCTGGCGCCCGCGAGCACGCGAGGGCCGATCGGGCGACAGGGGCGCGCCTGGCGGCGGGCCACGCACACTGGGCGGAACAGGCTGTGAACGCGGACATAAAACAATTACTTTTCGAAGAAAAAAGTATTTGATCGTAAATAACGGTTCTTGAAACTTTGAAACTATTGATCATAATAACTACGTACTAAGAATTAAACATTTGTTTATTTAAGATATGTCTTCAAAGTAGAACATTTCTATAAAATAAAAGCTCATGCTGAATACTAGTAAAAAATTGCGTAATTTTTTTCTTTGCTAATTAGTTGCTTGTCTAATGGAATGTTGAATTTCTATAAGACTGTGTAGTGTTCTATTCAACATCGCACTTAAGGGATTCCATGAGATTCCAATGATAGGAGCTGATAGAAAGCATTGCCGTCTCTTAAATTTTGTTTTCCTGGGGCTTTTGTCTATCCGACGGTCGGCTATCCTTAACGTTCCGATGGGAAGCATATTCGACAAAATACTAGATACCAACACACGTGCGGGCTTCTTTGTCCTGAGATCAGCAGAATGCCCATCGCGACAAAACACAAACGTGAGAGGCAAGGGACAAACAACCGGGCACAAGGCGGGACGAGAACCCGCAACCGTTCGGAC
This sequence comes from Acheta domesticus, assembly GCA_031308135.1. Lineage (NCBI taxonomy): Eukaryota > Metazoa > Arthropoda > Insecta > Orthoptera > Gryllidae > Acheta > Acheta domesticus. Next base: position 172,108,174 of record JAHLJT010002406.1, on the reverse strand, counting down.
CGAAGCGGGGAGCGGTACACGGTGTTTCAGTGCGGTTTTTCTAACTCTGCCTCTCAAGGTCTTTCTTCACAATGGAATGTCACGGTATTTCGCGTCTTTCGCAGACGTGCCGCTAGATATCCCATGATCACGACCTTATAAAACAGTGCTTGCGATCATGCGACATCTAGCGGCACGACTGAGAGATGCGAAATGCCGTGCGATATTCTATCGTGGCCATTCAGGCTTGAGAGGCAGAGTAAAAAAAATCGCACTAGAGCAGTGGTATCAAGGTCTTCTACGGGTGGCAGTGGCACGCCTCGCGGCACCGTGCCATGCCACGAACCTCTCTCCTCGCCACTAGCGTCGAGAGAGGAAACTATCAGTAACCCCGCCGTTTTACAATAAGGATGGCGTTGTCGCTTGCGGCGGGGTTATGAACTGCGTGGAAGGGGATTTCGTCGTGGCACTCGTGCCACGCAGTCCCGCTCGTGGCATCGACCTTGACAACACTGCACTATAGCCACCTCGACCACCCAGGTAGGCGTCTCTTTACGTTGCATGGAATGTATTTGTATATCTCGGCGCATAATTGTACCACGAGAGGATAAATTTATAGTTGAGGACAATTTACAGTTCCTTCCACGGACGCGGGGCGCTCGACTGCTCGACGGCGGCGCGGCGCTCGCGTGAGACCATCAGATAAGCGGCGGCGACGGTGGCGGCGCCGCGTTCCCGGACACGCGCACGCGCACGCGCACTCGGCTACTCGCGGCGGCGGTGGCGGCGTGCCCTAATGGCCGCTTTGTCACCCGACGGACGCCCAACAAATTGCGCGCGCGCGCCGAGGAGGGCGCTCGCTCCGCACGCGGGGGCGGCGACGAGGCCAAGGGCTGCCAGGGACACGCTCCTCAGCCAGCAGCTGCCGCACGCGCGGTATCGCCACTTTTAGTTAGTTATACTGCGATTTTTCGAAGAGCGACCCTCAAGGCCACTCAAATCCCATCTTCGCGATGGAATATGTCACGGCATTTCGCGTCTTTTCTCGGTCTTGCCGGTACAAGTCGCATGATCGCAAGCACTGCTTCATACGGTCGCCATCGTGCGAAATCTAGCGGAACGACTGAGAAAGACGCGAAATGCCGTGACATATTCCATCGCAAAGATGGAATTTGAGTGGCCTTGAGGGTCGCTCTTAGAAAAATCGCAGTATAAAGCTGTACCGCTCGCAAAAGAAAGAAAAAAAAAAACATCATGGCGGACGTACCTGTGGTGAAGCCTCAGGAGCTTCCCCCACCCTTCTGCACCTGAGATTTCCCCTCTCTGCGAAAAAGAAGCGCGGAGGCAACAAGGAGAGGCGACTGCGAGACGCAGCGATCGCACTGGCCGTCACTCGTCATCACTACCCGCATCGTCACAAGAGGAACTCGCACTGCCAGGATTGGCCAAAGAAATGACTAATTCATCAATGCGTTCGCCCATCACATTGATTACTAAAACCCTTCAAGACACGGCTTATTTTCTGTTGATAATTTGGACAACCCCTTCTGTAGAAACACGTAAGCTGCCTTTCGTCTTGTCCTTCTCACTCATCAGTTTGTTGTCGCCCAACCCGCAGTGTTGAATTAGCGCGCGACCCAAGAGGGAAAGACAGGGAGCTATGTCGAGACAAAGAGCGCAGGCAGGCGCGGTAATATTTGTAGCTTTGGAGGAGGGGAGGCCACGTTGGGGCATGCTCGGTGCAAGATTTTTTTGACTCTGGGAGACCTTTAGTTAGTTAGTTATTTTATGTGGCGAGATTCGGACCATCAGGCCCGCTCTTCCGTCTGACTACGCAAATTTCGCTACGCTCATTTTACCATCTAGAGGAGAAAGAAGGTATTATCTAGGGCGACGAGGCTTCTTTTAGGCTTCTCTTACAAGGATCTTTTACATGCAGTAAATCTACTATATGGGACAGGCCGCTTTATTTCCCCTCCGAAGGAAGGCGTACGAAGGATTGTTTTCGCTTCTAAAAAAAATCCATGGCTTCGATCGGGTTTGAACCTGCAACCTTGGGTACAAGAACCCGATACACTGACCGTTATACCACCGAATCCGCAAAACCACCGGATCCACAAAACCACCGAATCCGCACTTTTGAATCGATAATATCGTTGTATCGGTTGCAAATCCGCCATGTCTTTTTCGATTGATTGATAAGTGATTCCGGGTGCGTTAACTGCTAATGCTAACGTCATTAGTCCTGTAAGTGTAGCGCACGTTTCATCACAGGAAGTGGTGGTGATCTTTCTCCGCCGGATGGCGAGATTCGGCGCCGACCTATGTCGCCTGAGTGCGGGGATTTTTCCCCAATCAGGTATCTCCCACTAACGGGGCATCGCTCCAGCCGGGACAAGCACTTAGCTCCCGATATGTGTCGTGGTGTACTGCGTGTAAAAGTGTATGTGTAACTAAGTGGTGAGGATGGGACAAGGAAGAGGAAGGAAACATCGCGCGTAGTCCGTTGACGTTTCTTAGTGTACTGCCCCGGTATTTGCCTGGCTTTAATCGGAGAAACCACGTAAATTTACTGGTTAGAGCAGCCGGCCGCTGCAATTCTCCTCCAGACAGTGGCTAGAATTCTTCTCCAGACAACAGCTGTGTAGATAGTGTCGAAATCTGTTTCGAAATAAATTTAGAATATTGCAATATAAACAAATGATTATTCCACACTGCATGCACACTGTACATTTATCTGACACTGCATAAGGATTTTCAGTAATATTATCACAGGGAAAAGGAATATCCCTTTGATTTTTTTAATGAGTGAAATATAAAATGATTGTAGGAAATAAAAGTGATTGATAAAGATTATCAACTCATTAAAAATAACCTGGAAAATGTTTCAAACTGAAGAAAAGTGTGTATAACTTCCTTATTTGGAGTCGAATATCGATACCAAACCAACTGAAATCGCAAGTATCGACTCTACTTGAGATTAAATACAGAGTCAAAGTAATCAACTTTTTAACTCTTAAGCAGGCCAGCCTGGTAAAGACATATCGATATCAATAACATTTATAAGTGAGTTTTCGATGTTCTCGCCAACACTATCGACGCTGTGTTATTGATGTCTTTATCGACCCAAAAACTGCATCGAAAGAGAACGACCGATCCCCGGTGGCCGAGATCGCTAAAGCAGTAGTGAGGTAGTCTCGGACCGAAGGATCGCGGATTCGACTCCCACCTCGGAAATGGTTGCATTTGTGTTCGTCCTTTCACCCCCTCTCATCGCCATATCATGTCATTATCACAGTTACCATAACGGTAAACCCAATAGTGGTCGCTCTTGACCTAGATATTGATGAGACCTTAAATACCAAAAAGAGAGAGAAGGGATTCTTTAGATGTAAGAGATTGTTTAGATGTTAATACTAAGATTTCCCTGTACTTACTATATGTGAATGGGATAAAATCTTTCCAATCCTCAATCATCAACCGAAATCATTTAGGAAGGCGAATAAATTATAATGAAGATTAACGCAGAGGTGTTTGGGGTGAAGGCTCACCTGGACTAATCCGAGACTCCACTCTGACGCACATGATGAAAGATAATGCCGATGTCAATATGGTAGGATCAAGACCTGGGTAAGTGGAATTGCGAGAAAACATTTCACATTTCACTTTGGTGCAAATTAATTTCATGCTAAGAAAGGAAACGATGTCATAAACGAAAGTTGGGATCCAAGTCAAGTATAGAAAATTATTATGTAGTACGTAATAAGTTTCAGATCTCGCTCATTACATTTCCCTCTTACATTTAAGCAAAGAGAGACAATAAAGAGAGAAATAGATGGAGAGAAAGGAAATGGCCGAGAGAAAGGGAGTGTGTGTGTGTGTGTGTGTGTGTGTGTGTGTGTGAGAGAGAGAGAGAGAGAGAGAAGAGAGCAAGGGGAGAGGTAACAAAGGTGAGAGAGAAAAGTACACAAAGAAAGGGAGAGAGAGAGAGAAAGGAAAAAAGAGAAAAAAAAACAATTGGATTTTCAAAATTAGGAAAAGTTTGAACAAAACTTTTCAGCTTCACGTTCTTGCACGAAACAAAGCTGGAACAACGAGATAAAATCCCTCTCGCTGCTACGAAGCGAACTAGTGGTGTCGTCCTAGCGTGGGGCAGTAAAACACGAGTTATCAGATTCTCACGCGAAGTGTTTTAGTTCAGAAAGTAGTAGAGAAGATGAAAATGCATTGTTCTAAGAAACTAACGTACAGATAACAAAAAAGGTGAAACATAAGAAAACACTACAATATTCTCCGTTTGGTGCCGTGTCAGATACTTCCATTCACAGGCCTATCTTGGTTGGATCGTAGGAAAAATGTAATAGAGCTCTTTGAAACTATACTTGTTAATATTCATGAATCAGGATATTCACCTCCGTCGTAAATCTCTCTTCCTTCTGTTTCCTTCTAAGATTAAACGAAGGCTTTTCGCCCTTTTTACTACACAAGTATTCACTTTGTCTCCTATTTTTGCTTTGAATCACTAGCCTGTTGGGGCCGATTACATAGATCAACAATATTTAAGTTTTTTAAAAAATTTTAATCGAAATATTCCAATTCTGAAACATGAATTCTGAACAATTCCAGTCGCAGAATCATAGCTTTTGTTTCGAAGTGCAACGCCCAGGTGTTGTTATGATCTCTGAGTCTGTATGCAAAGTAGAGATGATAAGCTTTATTTATCAGATCTGTTATTGTTCGCTTCTATGCCTTAAATGTAACGTGGACTAAAATATAGTAGAAAAAGTTTGTATTTTCAGGCAATTACGAGTTGTGGGAACCCCGTAAAAACGACCAGAAGAATATTCATCAGTTTGTTCCCGGCACTGACACAATGACTAAATGGGTTGATTGAGTGGTATTGCGTAATACACAAAGTATAAAGCACGACAACACTTAACATTTACAGCAGAATTTCCAATGCTACCTCTTGTACGTTTTAAATAAATGCCAACCATGCAATTTCATTACGATTTTCCTGTTTTACATCCTCAAAATATCTAAAAACGTTAAATTTCACTCAAGGTACAATAACACTTTTGTCCAGTGCTATCCTCATTGTAGTTACGTATAAAAAACTGCATTTTTGTTGTTACTGCTGCTTCGTTGTTAATAAACGATACATCTGTTTGTATTTGGAGAAGATTTGACAGATAATCATTCGAAATTTATTGCGATATTTATAAAAATAAACCAAACCATCAAAATATTGTCTTTTTGCAAAAATATTCCGCAAATTACTCCTTAAAATATATTTTGATTATAATTTCTTAAAGCAGAAGCATAAGCGTTTTATTTCGTGATTTGGGCAGATAATGAGAGTTTTTGAGTTCATTTTCAAACTAAGCCAATTAGAAATCTTGTAAATATTCCTTTACGTTCTAGATAAAATTAACAAATAATAAACTAGTTTTGATTGTAAGATTAAAAGCGTGCCCATTTGAGTACTTAGCGGAGACTATTCGAAACATTGTGCTCTTATATGAAAATAAATACTGTATATAATTCACAAAGATCAAAAATTTCATCGGGAAATTACCTTTCGGAGAATGTACGTGTCGGCTGAATCGTAGATAAACTCCTTAACAACTTGTTATCCTCTTCTCATACTTTCTAAACATTGCCCAGCTTTCCTTTTTCTTTTCTCTTTCCTATTCCTTTTCGTCTTCCCTTTCCACTCATTCCTTACATTTCCCTAATCGCATCCCTCATCCCTCTTTCTGCCAATTTCTCTCTCGCCGGCTCTTACGTTAATCCCTTTCCGTATTTCTCTCCCTGAGACCCGGACGCCGTAACAAGTGACAGCCACGCATCGCCAACTACCCGAATCGCTCGTAGCCTGTCAGCTCAGAGGAAGGTCCTCAGAACGTGTATTTAGGAGAAAATCTCAGCTCCCAGTTCCTCGACGAGAAAAAAAAAACTGCTGTGTGCCACAGAGGCGCTCGGAGCTCCAAAGCCCCTCCTAACGACGGCGGAGAAATATCGGCCGGAATCTGTTGAAGGGGAGGCGGGGGGCGGGATATTTCGCCGGCAGCCACGCTAGTGGCGTAGTTTCAGCTCCGGCCGCCTGAGGCGCAGCTTTCGCTACTCCAATCTGTCACACACACAACTACCGCACCCTATGCCTAAACTATTCACGCGCGCGATTCTAAGATATTCCAAAGTAGGATGTGCTAATAAAAGTCTGGTACGTTCTAGTTCCTTCTACTTTTCTCTTAATTTAAAGTTTTCTGTTACCATTTTGTCCACTAATGTTAATCTCGTTGTTATTAGTGTTGCTATTACTGTTGTTGTATTAAAAACGCCAAATTATATCTCCGTCTAAATATGCTTCTTGCAGCATCAACATTGTTGTTATTATTATTTTAAAATAACTTTAAGTAATATTGGATTAATGTACAAATATCTACATATATTAGCACATGGACATCCTATGCTTGAAAACGACCTAGACAGTGGATTCCTCTTGTAACCGTAAGGAACAGAAGTAAGCAGAATTTTACGCACATACAAGTAACAGGGTTGCCCCGTATCATTGTACGAAACGCTGGGCACAACCTAAGAATCCGAGCGCCCGGCGCAGTGACGTCCCGTCCGCCTCCAGACCAGGGCCCTTCAACTCCCATATAACGTGGTGGAGACCATTATAGTAGCACCTGCAGCACCTTCTCACAGGAACTAAAATACGAACTGCTGCCAACGATACTTCGAACATGTGTGGTTGCTACGAAGGTTCGCATTACGCTCAAGCGGGCGCGTAATGTTACAAAACATAGCGTCGATGTTCGCGCTTTCTTCAGCAGTTTCTTATATGTATATATTATGTATAATTGAACATTTGGAAGTCACTTTCCGTATTTCTCACAATTTAGCCAATTTTTAGGTGCGGGTATTGGCGAGCCTTTACCCAGCGACACTAGGACCTCCTATAGTAGCAGCTTCGAGCTACCGGAAGAGATGGCTCAGTGCATCAACCTGATGTCACTGCAGTCCCTCTGACCGGGAGGTCCTAGCTTCGAGTGCCGACTGCGGCAGGATTTTCGACACTACCTTGTCAGCTAGGTCGAATTCAGTCGCTGTCCGGAGAAGAATTCTAGCGGCTGGCTGATCTGATCGGTAGTTTTCCGTGGTTTCTCCGATCAACACTAAACGAAAGCCGGAGCACTACCACACATGCCGGGAGACCGGTCGGGACCTTCCAGCTTGTCCCGGCTGGGGCAGTGCCCCGCTGGTGGGAGATACCTGGTTGAGGGGGAACCCCCGCTAGTCGGCGCCAGATCTCGCCATCCAGCGGGGAAAAGATCACCGCCACCTCCCGCGAAAAACACGCACTACACTTACGAGACTAATGACCTGAGTAGTTGACGCGCCCGGAAACACGAACTGGGGAATCAATCAATCCGAGCTCCCGGCGCAGTGACGTCACGTCCGCCTCCGGAGTTCGCGCGGGCCGAGGGGCGCGTCGCGTCGCCTTCTTTAAACGCCTAGCGGAAGTCGCCGGCGCTGGTGATTGAAGGCGGGGCATCCGAGGGGCGGCCGGCCCTCCATAAAGCCCAGAGTTAATGTCCGCAGATCGTTGGGATAGATCGCGAGTTTTCTGCGGGGGAGACGTTTACGGTGTCGGCGAAGCCGAACAGATTGCTACTGAGGACGCACGAGATGCAGGGAGAAGGAGACGTTTGCAGCAAAACGACGATTCGAGGAATCTTAGACATCGTAAAACTCTACGTCCGAAATCCACATGTGATTGCGACGAAATAAAAACATGTTTTCGAGTATTTCCGATTATCTAACGCCCTTCCGATACATGGTACTTTTAAGAGTTGTAGAAAAATGGGAACTTAAAGGTTATAGAAAAATATATTTTTATATATATAAATATATATATAAATATATATATATATATGTAAAGTAAGTATAATCACTACTGTATGTTTACAGTAGTGAAACAAATTTTGATTACTTTGTTTACTTTGTGCTCAATCAGTATGATCTCTCGTATCTCCTCTCTAATCTCCTATATTATTTCGGTAGTATGCCTTCCCTTTGCGGTTATCACATGCCAGCAATATTTATAAATGAGGTCTCTAACGAAAGAGGTTTTTACGAAGACGTGACGAATTGCACTTTGATTTAAAAATATGAAAGATTTTTTTTAAAAAGTAAAAGCATCTAAATATTCATGTAAAATGCAATCCGCAAAACACATCAGGATCTTTTTTAATATATATCGTTAAATAAATCCTAAACGAAGCGTTCTAGGGCCTTTAAAAACTAAAATTTTGCGGCCTTTGCCATCAAAGAAACGTCCTCACACCTTAATCTACAGGATGAGATTTTCTTGACCATTCTTTTACATTTTTGCTGGTTCGACGGTTCTCGATTCTACCTCGCCTGTTCAGAGCTTGTTGAATCTGCAACTATATGTTAAATTACTAGTAATTAATTGTTAATTACTAGTTACAAGGGGATATACAGTATAGAAAAAGTGATGGAGAATAAGAGGGTCTTGACGAAAAATGTACATCAGAGGCTTAATATGGAAATGGAAAAATAAGGAAGAGGGTGGGCTACAGCATGCGAGAGTTCTCGCAGTGATGCGCTAGTCCTTCTTAAAATATTTTAAATCAATGAGAGAATCAGGGTTAAGTTGAAGGCGCGTCCCTGGCGTTGAGAATGGGTACGGAATGAGGAAAGAAGCATTGCGTGAGAACCGCAGGCCGCTTTATATCCAATTAATCAACAATAGATATCATTGGAAGGATTATGAACGTGATTAAGAAAGATAAGTTTCCAGAATGTCGATAGATTGTTGAGAATGTCTCACAGCTAAGATAATTTCCACATCATTTACAGATTTACTTTAAATAATCCTGAAATTACACTCAAAGTTAGCGTCAGAGAATTAAAAAAGGAAAACCATTTTGTTGCCTGCCCTTCAATTTGCAACTCTCTCCCAAAATTGCATTTTATTCAATAATAAAATTTACACAAGAACTGTTAAACTAATGAAGAGAAAATTGCAGCTTTATTCAAACAGATCGCTATTGGGTCCGCAGCTTCCAATGTTTTTGTTACATTATCAAATTGGCACAGAGAAAGTAGTTACTCGGCTGAAGAACTGCCTAGAGGCGCAGAAGGCAACACGATTCCTTTCATCTTTGGAATGAAATACATCACAAATGCTGTGGTTTTGAAAACGAAGTTGTTTTAATTTCTAAGGACGCTCGACTTTTTTAAAAGACCTCCTTTGTAGTACTAACACAATGTAATTATCACTATTTCTAAGAAATGACGCCTTTGTTCTCTCATTTAAATATTAATAAAACGATGTAATCGAAATTGGTAGATAACTGATCAATTGTTCCAGATATTTACGAAATTAGTTGTGACACCCAAGAGTTGACAGGTCACTGTAAAAACTACGCCTAATTACTCACGTATTAATATGACAGAAAAATGAACAGGAAAGATTATATTTTTCAAAGCGGTTAATTATTCGGCCGTAGATAAAATGACATGAAAGTATCTATGGATATTATTGTCGCAATAGCGCATTATTAGTTACGTATTTTTTCTGTTAATTGAAGAAAATAAAACATCATTATTAATACAAATTATCGAAAGAGAACATCGTTAAGTATCTTACCAAATGAGTTACAAAGAAAATGCCTCACAACTTTCTGTGCTTTTAATGTATCGACAACAAATTTCTTAGGAAGTATCGATTATCGACGTTCAATAATGTCTACATATCAGTGCATCGTTGTGTTGTCGATATGGATGTACAAATAAAACCATTGAAACATCCCGACCAAGCCAGTACAACGAAGAATGATCGACCCAAATAAAAGTGATCACTTGAGAAAACAGTTGACAATATTCTACGTAAATATTCCCCTATTCGATTCCCGTCGATTGCCATGTGAAATTTGTTCCAACAAAACGAGTTCGGCTGCTTCACAAGGGCTAGTCCAACCTTTGTGAAGTGTCCAAAACCTTACCCCCTTCCTTATTCCTTCCCGATTCTGGCCGCTGGGGAGTGACGCAGGGGCGCGCGGTGTGAGGCGCGTTCGCGGAGATGCTACCTGGCGGTCCACTTGACAACTGACTGGCGAGACGAGACGTGACACAAATATACATATGCGCCATGTGAATACAGAGAGCGCTGATGGTAATGAAGTAATGGAGGATTACTCCGCGCGCAACGCCCGACGAAGGGCTTAGAGACGCGTTGCGTAAAGTCTCAACAAATGTTTAAAAAAAGAGAAACTCACAAACCAACGTGAAGGTCAGCGCTGGATCCTAAGTTCCAGCGGGGGAACACGGCATCTCCACGTTGTAATTTTCATTCATTATATTCACTACACACATGGAATAAATAATCAAAGTGGTTGCGGCATCCGGAAACGTGATGCAATACGAAATACTCACTCAGGAAGCGGGACAGCCGACCCCCTGTGGACACTGCTGTAGCAAGGCAGAATCGGAGTTTCGAAAATTGGTGGACATTCTCTCGCTCATGGTGCTACGCTCAGGTCGACCTAGGCGTGACATTCGCGAACACTTTTACAGAAAGCGTTTGAGGGTCTACATGAAAACGGGCAGTCAGTCCGTTTTCCGGACCAAATGATCGGAGTAAGGACAGAGCAGACAAGGAAGAATGGCACGCAGCTCATGTCGCGATGTTTAAGGTACTATTTCGACCTGAAATAGATGAGAGGATACCCGAGAAACGATCCACCAGAGTATCTGTTCAAAAGTAAATAATTTTGTAAATAGAAACTCAGTGTTAGTGAAATTATTCTGATGACATCACACAAAGAAACTGGAATTATGAAATGTATTCATTAACATCTGTAGTAAGTCATCTGTAGTAAGAACTTCTGTGCGTTTCGTCGTATATACAAGATGAATCAATTCATGCGAAAAAAACGTGTCGACTTCTGAAGCATATATTCCTGTAGAAAGTCCTCCCCTCTTTTGTTGAAAACTGTATGTCACCATAAATTAATGGGCATTTCTACAATTTGCAGTTCTATTGTAGATTGGAGAAATAACTGGGGTAAATTGCGAACAGTGAATGCATTATAATTCTGATGACCGCGTGGCCGGCAAACGATGACGTAATAATTCCGTTAATTTGCAAACTTTCCTTTTTGATAGTTTGTATTCAAATAAAATATATTTTTTCTCCCATTAAACTTTAAAATGTCCTCAGTGCTTCAACACACTTTAAGTATTGTACAGTCTTTTAGACCTTAAAAAGAAGATAAATCGTCAAACTGCTGTGCAATAACGAAGCATTTCTCAGCAAAACGAGATGAGAAACATTTGTTTATTTTGGGGAGAAGACAATGGTGTATTTTATCGCTTGAAATGATACACCTGTATATGTAAGTACATTTTGATGTAGACATCAGAAAAATAAATGACATGGCCTATTCCGAAACTAACGATGTGTATTTACATTGGGTACAGTCTATAATGTAGCCTCGTGACTTCGATAGATAATTTTACTCCTACAGTAAGTGAACGGCCAATTTGAGAACTTAAGTGAGTGCATCAGACAAGTGAACAATAAACTCGCCGTTATTTCTTGTCGATCCGTCATGCAAGCTCGTATACTAATAATCGATAGGTAAGCAGTAAACATTTACAAATATGACCCAAACAGACTCTTCTGCGTGAGTTTTGTGACGGTGCTTTTACTCCAGCCACATTAATTAATTTCCTGGTCGACTAATACTATACATTGTCGTTATTCAATTCCGGAGTGTGGTTCCTTTCTTTCTTAAATTTAATATTGTAGTACTCTCTGCCAAATATTGGCACCTCGGAGACATCTGAAGATAAATGTAACTTGTAATGTGTAATGTATGTAAAAACAAAGTTAACTTATCTGGAGAACTTTTCCTCCTTTGTTTAAAAAAAATATAAGAAAACACCCAGTTCGTGAATTTACAAAAAGAATAGTATATTCATTTCCATTTCATAATTTTATTCGAGGTTTGAGCTCACAACATTCATCCTCAAATCGATAGCACAAAGAGTACACAAAACCTCTCATTTTAGAAAGTTTGTACCACTCCGAGCAACGTTCCTCACAAGGTTCTTTCTTAAATTTAATATTGTAGTACTCTCTGCCAAATATTGGCACCTCTGTTTCGGAGACATCTGAACATAAATATAACCTGTAATGTGTAATGTATATAAAAACAAAGTTAACTTATCAGGTGAACATTTCCTTCTTTGTTTAAAATAACTATAAGAAAACACCCAGTTTGTGAATTTACAAAAAAAATAGTATATTTATTTCCATCTCATAATTTTATTCGAGGTTTCAGCTCACAACATTCACCCTCAAATTGATAGCACAAAGAGTGCACAACACCTCTCATTTTAGAAAGTTTGTACCACTCCGAACAACGTTCCTCACAAGGTGTTTTTTTTTTAGAAAAAAACAAACAAAAACGGCAACTTGCGTGATTTACGAAGCCCAGCAACAAAGCAACTCTACAAGCGCATCCGGAGCGCGCCTTGGATTGAGGTTATGATGCCTACTAGAAGCAGCACTTGGGCCACTGCGACGGCAAACGACTGCCGCCCACCGCCGGAGCCCGCGCGTAAAACGTACCGTAAACCCAATTACCCCATCCACCGCGGCGTCGCCCAGCTCCGCGGCCGCGCAGTAACTTTTCTACGTCGCCTTGGAGACGTAGAAACAGCAGATACATAAATAAAGGGCGGGCGCCGCGCCCCGGCCTCTGTTTACGGCGGTGTAATACAGTGCTAACAGACGCCGAGCGGCGCGCGCGCGGGAGGCGGGCCAGCCCACGACCGGACGCCCGTCATGCAAAGACCGGAAGTCACCGGTCGAATTTTATTGATAGAGTCAAGTGGTTCTAATGTGGAGAACGAATGTCACAATATTCTAACACGGTGCGCAATTTTTATTTTCACACATACTACTTACGTAATATATACTGCGATTTTTGTAGGAAGAGCTCTGAAGATAACTCAAATCCCATCTTCGCGATGGAATATGTCACGGCATTTCGCGTCTTTTCTCGGTCTTGCCGGTAGAAGTCGCATGATCGCAAGCACTGCTTCATACGGTCGCGATCGTACGAAATCTAGCGGAACGACTGTGAATGATACAAAATGCCGTGACATATTCCATCGCGAAGATGGGATTTGAGTTATCTTGAGAGCTCTTCCTACAAAAATCGCAGTATAGAGGGTGTATTGGAAAGGTGGCTCCACACATTCGTCATTCCCCGAGCAGCGAGCTACTGCTCGCCCGATCCCAACCAGCTGATGTGTTCGTCGAATGTTCACTCTCTTTGACGTGTCCAAAAGACCGACACGCGGTGGGTAGGGCGAGCGCCGAATGTTTGTCACTCGGCAAATAGCAAGCGACCCGTCCACACTACTCGGTATTCGGCGAGCGGTTGCTCGCTGTTCGCCGAATACCGAATGTATGGAGCCACCTTAAAGCTGTAGCATAAATGTTTCGTTAAAAAAATGGTGTTGCTTATCTCTGAAAAAATGGATAATTCTCGTACCCAATGTAGTAAATAACTTTCTCTAGCACGTTGTGTCGTGAGGGTGCTCATTTTGTTGGCTCTTAATGTCGAAAAATTGATTTACAGCAAAATTTCCGTCCATCTGTCTGTCCGTTTGTGAACGTTGGCGGATAAACCATAGAGATATTGATATTCTCGAATTGATCTGGCCGAATTCATAGCCACTTGAATTTCAAACCCAAACTTTAATTTTTGAAAGAACTTTGCATAAAGCCTCATGAATGTTTTCAAAATATTATCAAAAATAGCCCCACGTTTTTCTTCAACTTTTTCTCACATAGAGTTACGTGCGATTACTTTGTACAATTTGTTTTCAATATGAGTAGCTTTCGGGCAATCTTCCGTGAAGAAGGCAATTTTAGAAACAAAATTTTCTCAAAACAGCTCGAATTTTTTTCTTTAATATTTTTCTTAGTGCGAAGTGCGCTAATAAAAATGGAGCAATTCCGATTTCCGTTGATCTCTCTAAATGTTCGAAAATGAAGTTGCAAAGTCAGCGAGAAAGTACGATTATGTTGCTGTAGCACCACTAATTCATTTCTCAAACTCTACACGATGATGCAGAGTAGCTTCGAAGAGCAAGATATTGCTTTTTTAAAGTAAACCACAGTAAAAACTACGGAAGGTTCGAGGAGAAGTGGAAAAGCTTTATATATTACCCGGATGGAAAGTAAGGGGCTATTTGAAAACGCAGTTTGTGGATTAATGAGAATTGAAAGAAAAGCAAATCAACATGGACAATTAAGGAATGGCATCCCGATACGCACCGAATGTTCATAATTCTTACCGCACAGTGTGACTGAATTTTAGACTTGGATTCCTACAAATTGCAACCAAGTGCACTATCCTATAAGTTGCATTCTGATCAAACACGAGCGAAAAAAAACGAGAACAGAAGAAATCCTATATCAATGCTAGAACGGAAGTGAGGTCGATGACAGACAATCCAGATCAGACCTAGGGACTAGACGAGGGTGAGTTGACGGAGTGAAAAACGGAGTACTTGTACTCCGTCAACGGAGTACTTGTAAAGACAGAAAAGAGATGGCGTGGGTAGTCGTACAGCAAAGCAGAGAGATCTGGGATGAGAAAGAAAGCGAGAATGAAAATACGAAGAGATGAGTGTTGAGATAAAAGTGGAGGCAAAAGTTGAGACGAAAGCGAGAGTGCGAGTAAACGCGGAGGAATGATAGAAAACAATCATGTGGGCGAGAACGAGAACGAGAGCGAGGGCGACGACAGCAGTGACGAGGGCGGGGCGACGGCAGGGATGAAATTGAGAAAGAAGGCAGGGACGAGGGTTAGGTGTTAGAAAGAGGACCAGGGTCGGAACGAGAGAGGAGACGAGGGCGGGTTTGAGGGCGATAATGGGCACGAAGATGGAGACGGCGTTGACGAGGGATGACGCTCGAGGACCGGGATAATGTAGGCGAGGTCGGGGTTGGAGGTGAGTATAAGGACGGAGCCGAGGACGTGGACGAGTACGAAGAGTAAGGGAAGAGGGCGAAAGGGTCGAAGACGAGAGTGAGAGACGATAATAACGAGAACATCCGCGAGAACAGGAACGAATGGACGAAAACGAAAGTAAAGGAAATGACGAAAGGGACGAATATGAGAGTAAGGGACGAGGACGATAACGAGAACAGGCGCGAGAATGGGGACGCAAGCGTGGACGAGAATGGGAGGAAGAGGCGAGGACTATGACGAGGGCGGGCATAAGAACAGGGTCGAGGTGCGGAGGCGAGAGCGGGGACGAGAATAAGAGTACGGGCCGAGGACGATGATAAAGGCCGGCGGGGAGCGAGAACGGGGACGAGACCGTGGACGAGAAGGAAGGGGACGAGGACGATGACGAGGGCGAGAGTGAGAACAGAGGCGAGAGGCGGGGGTGAGAGGCGGGGGTGAGAGGCGGGGGTGAGAGGCGGGGGTGAGAGGCGGGGGCGAGAGGCGGGGGCGAGAGCAGGGACGAGATCGGGCCGGAGAGCGGCAGAGTCGAGGGCGAGAGCGGCGGAGAGAGCGAAGTCTGCGGTCGAGCAAAGGGCTGATTTGCGCGTGGGTGGCGGCCTTTGAATAACCAGCGGAGGGGCCGCACATTTCCGCAGCTAACAGATTTGCAGAAAGTTCTCCTCGCAGGAACCGTCCCGGCGTATTTCGCCAGCAGTTTACGATTGACACGGGAACGTTCCCCAGCGCCGAAAGTTCCCTGAGTTTACTCAGCACTGAGGTCACAAAAACGCCCTTGTGCGTAAGCACAAGCCTATTCTCAAGCAGAGGAGCAGCACAATTTAATTGTGAAGGCACACCAACAACCCTTGCCCTTCGAAACACCCGAGGACCTACGCTTAATTGGTAACCCGAAAGCTGAACCTTCACCTTTATTCAGTGGTGGCTGGTAGGTTGCGAATTAGGAGGGGCGGCCTGTATGTTCAAACTATCACATACATGTTACCTCTTTAAACTATTTCTTAAACGAGGAAAATTATGGCACGTAGAATACAACCGATTTGCACGTATCGGGATTTTAATCCTTTTCTAAGACAACTTTTACGTTGATAACGGAAGATACAACTGTGCTCACTCGAAAATAAGATATTTAAAAAAATATTTCCAGCAAACAAAACAATAATTCATGAAATCAGATGAAAGGGTTGGTATTCGTAGCTTAGTTAATAGCCGCTGACTCTGCCGAATAAAACACTAATAGGAGCGTGCTGCCCTCAACAAATTCCCAGTACCCCAAACCCTTCCTCAAGATTTCATTGCCTTGCATGCACCAGCTACGAACGGACTCTCGATAGTCCATGATGGTACGCTTTCCAAAAACATTTATCTTTCGCAAAATGGGGCACTTAAAACTAAATTCGTCCTCAAAAATTGCGTTGGTGGTATGCACAAAGCAAATTAGTCATTGTAAGGCTAATGTTTTCTTAACTTTTCCCGGGGTTGGTTTTTCTGGGAAGGGCTTCGCCCTTGAGGCCCTAAGGAGCAGCTGACGCTGCCTTTATTACATACAAGTAAATAATTGCGTTTGTGTCACTATACGTATGCATTTGTGTGTATTTGTGGGTGTTCTACAAAGATCTTTTAACAACTCTGGAATAATAGATCACAAAATTTACATGAATACGTTTGAGCGGCTTTTTAGGGGCGTTTGAGTGGATTTTAAAGGACGAAAAAATCCTTCGTATGCCTTCGTTCGGAGGGGAAGTAAAGCAGAATGTCCCATGTAGTAGATTTACTGCAAAAGATCCTCAAGCATAAATGAAGCCTCTGAGCTAAATTTCAAATCGCCTGTTTCGTCTCCCGAGATAATACCTTCTTTCTCCGCTAGGTAGTGAAAAGAGCGTAGTGAAATTTGCGTGGTCAAACGGAAGAGCGGGCCTGATGGCCTGAGTCGTAAAATAAGGCATTAACTAACCAACTTAACTAACACGATTTTCAGGGGTCGACTGGCTAAGCGAAGCCCTAAGGACGGGGCGGAAGGGATGGTGGAGAGGAGAGTAAAGAAGAGGGAGAAATGGACAAAATGTATGGATCGGTAAATAAATGCCGACAAACGCTGGCATCCTGACAACGTCGGGAATTCTCCTACTTGTAAATATATTTTTAGAATGGATAATCACATCAATCCCACCTAAAAACATTAAGATTTAAAATATTTCCATGCACATGATTTGTGAGGACCCATCTACGTAATAATGACCCGAAATATCTGGCGACCTCTTACCTTTCGCAGCTGACTTTCGCAGTTGATTAAACGTTTGAGCCCCAAGTCCAAATGAACATACCTGCAAACAAAGAATTACAATAATTAGTAAATCAGCACCAATCAATTAATACACTGCTTTCAAATGTATTTAAACTGTTTACTTTTATTAACACACGATCTGATGGTATTATACCATTACGATCTTAAAATTACACTAACAGAAAAAACCTATTAATTTAATACTTATGTTGAATATTTGAATCCATAGTTGTAACATAGTGCTGCGGAAAACATATGTCTTGTTTTTAAAAGACGATTCTGCTTACATCAACTTTGCCTTCCGTTATCTGCTCGTTTGTATCTCAATATTCATGTACCAAACTTGTCAAATTAATCCTTTAATATTTAATTTGAGAAGTTGTTCTATCCATGCTTAACAAAGCCTTCCTTCCAAATCACAAATTCTTCCTAATAGGAATTCGAAAAGTGTTGAGTCCATACGTTATGTGAACTGACGATTTGGCAAGCTTCTATCCCACCACTATTGTAAATTTTCTTGGGCCTGTTAAATACGCCTAAGAATATATTTGTTCAGAAAGAAAAATTAAGCCAGAAATAAAAAAGCACCCAATTTACACAATTCGACATCTTTTTATTTCTCGCTTAATTTTTCTGTCTGAGCAAATATAATCATTTCTTTTGTAAATAATAAACAATTTACATGTTACTGGAGTGTTTCTATGCTTCCATAGTGCACATTTTTGCCTAGAAATCAATTTTTCAAACCAACTTTTGAGTGCTTATTGTGGCTCAACCATTCGGAATATCCACATAGTGTATTAGACAAAATATGTTTAGAATTGTCTTAAGACCTTATTTTCGAAGTTTCGACGTTTCCTCCCCGGATACCCTGTACTTTCCGGCAGGGGGCAGTTGTCCTTCCCCCCTGGAACGAGAGATCTGGAGCTGAATTGTAGTGGCTGGTCGGCTGGCGGAGTTCCTATATCCGGAATCTCCGTCAGCGGGACACCGTTCCAGGGGGGGGGAACCTTCTAGTTTTAGACTCGTCTCCCAACAGGTAAATCGGGTGTTAGTGTAGTCTATTTAAATGAGTCCGTAGGGGGAGAGAATGGGTCAAAGTTGAGGAAGAAAGTGTTGCTTAACAAAGGCTTTAGTGTTAAATAATGAAAGGCCTAGAACAGCGATGTCAAGGTCTTCTATTGATAGCAGTGGCACGCGTCGTGGCGCCATGGCATGCCACGAGCCTTTCTGCGCAACTAGCGTCGGGAAAGGCAACTCTTAGTAACCCTGTCGTTTTACAATAGGGATGCCGTTTTCTGTGGTAGCGGAGAAATGAACTACGGCGAGGGGGGCGATTTCGTCGTGGCACTCGTGCCACGGACTCCCGCTCGTGGCATCGACCTTGACAACACTGGCCTAGAAGTTCATGCGGAGGAGGGAATCATTCCGTGCTTTTCTTTTCGTGAACCTTGCGACAATCTTTGATCCCTTTCCTCCAAGCCTGAGTAAATTAAAAAATAAATTAATTTCCTAGTTGTTGATGTGTATTACAAATATGTTTAAAATTATTAATTTACCAGTCTGTTATATAAAGTAAGTTGTATTATTATTTATTATTATTATTACTATTACTATTATCATCATTATTTATGCACAGTGACGTGCAGTGAAGTGGAGTGGAGTGCAGTGTAGTGGCGTTATGAAGTAGAGGAAAAAGAATGTGTAAGAAAGACATTACAGCTCAGTGATCAACAGTACGGTGAAGTGGAGTGCTACGAAAGCTCGCACGGTGAAATGTTCACGTTAATTTGTAAAGTTTGTAAATTTTGTAAAATTGTTAAGTTATGTAATGTTAAATTAGTGCATTCTACCACCAAGTCCTCAAACTTAATTGCAGAATTAGTAATAAATCTAAACCCATTAAGAGCGGACGGATTCCCGCGCGAGTCCCGCGTCATCCCAGTGCAGCGCGCGTGCGGGGCGCGCGTGGGGCGCCGCTGCCCGCAGAGCGCCATCGGGGGATTGATTCCGCGCGGGACGCTAATGCTCTCACTGCGCCGCCCCGCCATGTCTTATTCATCGGCCCGCAGCGCCAGCGGCGGCGGCCGCCAGCCAAACCAATGCGCCCCAGCCACTCTCTCCGCCCTCCTGCACTCGCTCACACTCACCTCCAACCGCGCCCCGCCTCGCCCCGCCCCTCTCCGCTTTGCCACGCCCCTGGTGGTGTCTCCCGTCCCGCCTCGCCCCGGTCCGCTATGTCTAGCTCCCACACATCCACCCGCTCCGTAACGCACCAGCCAGGCCCGTCCCATCTCGGAACTCTCCCGCAGTGGACAGATCGCGGCGGCCTAGGTTGCCGCAATCTCTGGTGAAGAGTCGTAGACGACCACGCGGACCCTGAGTTTCACGGTGACACTCACGCCGTTAGCTTCAGAGTGGAGGCAGTGAGTAGGCGATGCGAAACTCCGTGTTGCCGGGCTTTCCCGGCAACCCACCCTTTGAGTCTCTGGCGCGTCGACCTTTGGACAGGATTGGGCAAAGGACGTTCTTCGGAATGCTCCGGATCCCACATATAAAAGTCCGACGGGGACGAAGATACCTCCTTGTCAGGTTGCCTAGGTTGTGACGGTACTCACCTCGTTAGCCTCAAGGTGGAGGCAGTGAAGAGACGGGAAGGGGGGCTGCAAACCGCCCGGACCTTACTTCGGGTGGCCCCCTGTTGGGCTCTCGGCTTTGCAACACCCTGTTGGGCTCTCGGCAGTGGCCCGATACTCTGGGCAAAGAGGAGGGACCTGTTCCCGGCTCATGGGAGTGGCGAATTGATTTGACTCCGGTCTAGCCTGGACAACTAGTAGCCCTATGTTGGCAGGGCGGCCCCAATGTAGGCATTGAATGGGGATGATGCCGAGAGGGCAAGCTGCGTTCCGGCGGGATCCGGCAACCAGCCTATCGGCGATCTTGTGGGTCGGCGGGGGATGCGGATAAAGGCGAGAGTCTAGATGCCCACTCCGGGGACTTGCGCCCTCTGGTAGAACATAAGGCATGAGTGGAGTAGTAGCCCACGCAGGGAGTCCACCTCTTAACGCTCCGCCGGGTCGTGTTCCGTCCACTCGCCACGCTCACACGCTCTATGTTTCCGAAAACCATATAAGCCATGTGGACAAATGTTTTTGTAATTGTAAGTCATTTTATAGGATATTTTCAAAGAATTTTCAGGTCATCAGAATCCGAGGCCTCCTTATCTCTTACCGAAAACCAACTGAGGTAGGTTCGGCCCTTCTCGGCTAGATTCTAGTACTACGAGCGGAGCCTGGACTGAAGATGAAATAAATAATTCAATAAGTAAGAGATAATTAAGTTAATTAGTAAGGTAATCAGTAATGCTGTTCACTAATATTAATTAGCAAGGTAATCAGTAAAGATAATCAGTAATGCTAATAACTAATATTAATCAATAAGTTAGTCAATAATAATTAAATTAATCAGTAAGCAATAATTAAGTTGAGTAAATTGACCGGAGAGGCGGTGGTGCGGGCGATCTTCTGTAACGCTGTTTGATTTCAGGGGCTGAGGAGGCCAAAGACTGGATGGAGAAGATGCGCACGACAGGAAATAAATACATAGTTTAGAAATAAAAAAATCTAGTTGCTTAGCATGTACTCGTCTTATGACGGCAGGTTTTTCCCCCTTCAGGGATTTTTTCCTCAACCGTACCTTATGGTCTCCTCTCCGCGGCTTTGATGCGATAAAGAGACCATTAGGGGTGAACGCCAGGATTCGAAAGTTTAGAATGTGTTAGGATGTAGGTATTGTAATGACTTAAAGGCCTTCAGTCAACCACTTAGGTCATTAGTCCCGTAAGTGTAGTGCGTGTATTTTCTCGGGAGGTGGCGATGATCTTTTCCCCGCTGGATGGCGAGAACTGGCGCCGACCTAGCGTCGACTAGCGGGGTTTTCCCCTCATCCAGGTATCTCCCACCAGCGAGGCACCGCTCCAGCCGGGACAAGCTGTAAGCTCGCGACAGGTCTCCCGGCATGTGTGTTAGTGTAGTGCATGTTAGTGTAAGGGTGTGAGTAAGCGAGGATAGGAGAAGGAAGAGGAAGGAAAGATCGCGCGCTGTCCGTGGCCCGTTTCTTAGGGTACTGCTCCGACATTCGCCTGGTGATGATTGGAGAAACAACCAATCAGAGCAGCCGGCCGCTAGAATTCTCCTCCAGAGAGCGACTGAAATCGACCTAGCTGACAAGCTAATGTCGAAAATCCTGCTGCCGTCGGGGGTGTAACCTAGGACCTCCCGGTCAGAGGGACTGCAGTGACATCAGATTGATGCACTGAACCCTCTCTCCCGATCGTATGCTTAGAGACTTGGGCGCGACGATTCCGCTTCTGGCATTGATCAGAGGACCCACGAAAAACTACCGATCAGAGCAGCTGGCCGTTTGAATTCTCCAGACAGCTGAATTCGACCTAGCTATATAGCTACTGTCGAATTTTCTGCCACCATCGGGAGGCGAATCCTGGGACCTTCTTGTCATAGGCACTGTAGTGACATCAATTGAAGCCCGTAGCCACATGAGTCGGTGGGCACAGCTGACGGACATGGCTCAGGACGAGATCAGCGGTCAGAATAACAGACAGACTTGTGGTTCGGACATCACATAACCACAAAAAGTGGGACGCAAAAAACACGAACAAAATAAACCAAAATTGATGCGAAGCGGAATAATTAAAAACAAAAAAGTCAAAATGAAATAAAAAGAAGTAATTAGTAGCGTAAGATAGAAAATTAAATATAGACTTGCTTGGAGATGTTAATATAGAACTTACCTCGAATAAACAGAATTGTGATATAAGAAAACTAGTTTGATTTATTTAGATAACATTGTATAAAAATGTTGCAAGCACTAAGTTAAAGTTCAGGAATTAACCAAATGTATTTATTAGTTTACAAATTATAATTTGTAAGTAAGTGTTTGTTTCCAGAGACTTTACTGGTTGGAACATTTTTACTCTCAGTTCATTGCAATTTACACTTGAGCTAGATATGAACGTCGGAAAATATTTTCAACTGCCGATTAAACTAAAATTTGAGTTAACATTCAAATATAGGGAAAATCAACTAAATCTATTTAAAACAAATGTCCCTTGTCGCATCAAATATTGACAACTTTAATTATTTTCATTACTGTTTATTATTAAAATTATTATTACTCTGGAAATCTCGGTCGTTGTTCTCCACAATGTGGCGCCCGGGGTGGTGAGTGGGGGTGGGGAGTGCTGGCGGAGCAGCAGCAACAGGCAACAGCGGCGAAATGGAGGTCAAGGCCAAAGACGAACACCAAGGAGCCTCAGGCACTGCAAGAAGATACGATAAAGCTGGAGAAGAGATATGGCATTGCGTGATGTGCATGGTAAGCGAAACGTTACTCCCGCAAAACGTGTCCAAGCTCCCTCAGTAGGACTCACAGCAACATCTTTTCATTTCTATTATCTTCTTTCACTTGTGTATGTACGAGTAGCTCCTATCTGTACATTGGGTTCGGCCCGAGGTCGCAACCCATTTTTGGGATCTTACAAGGCTTTCTCAATCAGTTATGGTGTTCGAGAAGCTCGTCTTGTTCTTGTATTTTCATCGATAAATATCTCTCTTCCATATTTCAATTCTGTAGAGGTGCCCGGTAATTCTATCCCAACCCAGGTTAAATTGTTATGTTAAATTAAGTTTCTGTGTACCTCGTGGTCAAGACTTTCAATGCACACCATATTCTCTTTTCAGAAAAGCAAATTCTGATAGCATTATTTCGCAAAAGAATCACAAGATCACAAAATCACAGAATCACAAGATCACAAAAGAATCACAAGAAGAAAAGATCACACTCGTTTTCCTCGAGAGAACGTAAAATGAAGATAACCCCCTACGCCTCAGTGACTTAACACTTCTCTTTTGTGCTTGTAAAATAGGCAAGAAAAAAATAATTCTTGAAACATTATTAATTTTTCTTAGTCCAGCCATGACCAGGATGGAAGAGAACATGTTATATGGGAAAGAATATTTTTAATTTTTTGAAGCATATTTCTATGCTGTTTTTAGTTATGTAATTTTTACCCCAGTACGGACGATCTCTCTCGACTGATGTAAGCTCATAGATTTGTGTTACTCTTGAGTAAAGGCTTTAACGACTTTCATCAGCCAATCCAACATCCTCTCATCTTCTTTCATCACATCCTTTCCCTTATCCACCTCTTAGTAAGCTTTGCCTGGTATCTTCGCTTAAAGTCATCACTTGGAGCTGGTTTAAAAAAACAACTCTTTGGCATATCATATTTGTGTGGCATTTATTGAAGGTTCTCCCTTTTTCTTATAAACACCTTCCATGTTTTCCATTCCTCATGAGGACCTGACGGACCCTCCCGTTCTTTCCACACAAAAGACGTTCCGCCCGATCGTCAGCAAGGTGGCTCAGGGCATCAACTGTTACTGCAATCTCTCTGATCGTGAGGTCCTACGAGTCGAGTCCAGACGGTGCTGGGATTTTCGACTCTAGCTTGACTGCGAGGTCGAATTTAGTCGTCTAGGAGAGAATTCTAGCGGCCGACTGCTCTGATCGGTAGTTTTCCGTGCTGTCTCCAACACCGGGCAAAAACCGGAACAGATCCCTAACAAACAGGCTACGAACTTACTACTTGTCCTATCCTCACCCCTTACTGACACACATTTACACTCTCGTGCACTACAATATCACACTTGTCGGGAGACTGGTCGGGAGCTCAGTGTCCTGGCTGGGGCTGTGTCCCGCTGATGGGAGAGACGAAGTTGGGAAAGTGGACATAGGTGGGCGCTGGAGCACGCCAGCCAGCTGGGGAAGATCAACGTCATATCCCGCGACAAAACAGGCACTATATTTATGGGACTAATGGATCTAGCCGTTGACGCGCTAATCAATCGATCCGTCTGGTCATCCACACAGTGTCATCACTAATGATTTCTCCTCTAGAGAGCATACATCGTTGCGACACAAACCACACATTTATCACGTACTGAACATTCGCCTTTTTTGATTCGTTACATTGTAGCTTGCTTAGCGTATCCCCGGACTTCCTCACTTTTAACCCAGTCATTCTTCGACGTCAATTTTTTTTAGCAATGCTTACAACTTATTTCCCATACTCACGCATCCTAACGATGCCTTTTGAAGAAATCGCAATTTCGGATTGATGTGTCGTGTCTGGATCATCTCCCTTTCCTCCAGCGCCAGCAAGCCGGTAGCATGTTCCTTTCTCCTGCCCTGTTCTCCTCTTCAGGACACCACATAACATCTCAACTTCTCTCCAAAACTATCTCCTTCCAACTTTTCCTCCTTTCCAAACGATTCCCACCTGAACCTTTCTCACGTTCTGACCTAGACTTTCAACTACTTCTAATTTTTCGGAGGGAATGCATTTGAGTGCATTTCCATTACCATTCCCAAGACGAGTCCTCTTCCTTTCCAAGTTCGGTTGATGTGCTTGTAGCAACATCAATCTGAAAAATTACATCTCGAGCAACGCCCCTCTTCCCATCGTTTCATTCTCGTCCCCAGTTGTCTCCAATCCAAGCTTCTAACGTGCTGCTCTCCATCCCACGACATATCGACTGTTACACCCTGGCCCATTTTTTTAAAAAAAGAAGACAATTTCTTACTTACCTAGTAGCCAACGACCACCCATGGCACTGACGCGCTGGCCACTATAGTCGAGCAGTACTTGGTGACCAGTATAGTCGCTGGCCAGTACAGTCGTGCAGTATTTGGTGACGCGCTGATCTGTAGAGACGCATTTCCCTCAGCGTATGGACATTCGTACATTCATAATGATTAAACGCGTAGGTGGCGAATCACTGTTCCTCATTTAGCGTCACCCAGGAGACATTTGTGGTAGACCACGAACGCGGGCACATTTATCGCCGCTGCCTGAATTATCATTAATGAATTATGAAGTGATAGGATAATGATAACAGATGATCGTGGCCTTTTTGAATTATCCAAGCATTTGCCCGAGCGAAACCACGAAAAAAACCGGATGGCCGGCCCGAGGATCGAACCCAGACCTCGCGACCGCGAAGTCAGCGCGCTACGCGCTGAACCACTTCGCTCGGAAGAGAGGAAGACAATTTCTTGAGCATTTATTCTCAGTACTTTTTCCATCGCCTTTCGCTCTCTCTCCGACCTTCAATTATTCCTTTCACTGCAAAAGGACTCTCGTGCCATCTCTTCCCCCCCCCCAGGGACTCCGCCCGCGACGCCCCCTTGGTCAGCGGCCGCCACCGCTCCCAGGCGGACAGAGAGCGAGCCACGCGTGCGCGCGCGCGCGAGCGCACGGGCGCTGAGCCTGCGTGGCGGGGCGGGGCGTGGTGCGTGGAGGAGGTGGTGGTGGCGGAGAGGGAGGGAGGGAGGGCTCAGTGGCGAGCGCACCGCCGAGGCGCGCAGAGGGCGCTCCCGCGTCGCGCGCGCGCTCGCGCCCAATCAATACGCCCGGGTCACGGCCGGGGTCAGCGGAGGTCACGGGGCCCAGCCGCCGCCACACCCGCCGCCGAATCCCTCGAGCCGCCGCCCCACGGCCCCCGCCCGCCGGGCGAGGCCCAGGCGCCTCTCCCGGCACTCCATACAGTCACGGGACCCTCCGCCCCCCCCCGCGCAAACCCCAGGCGCCTCTCCCATCACCCCACCCAGACACAGGACCCTCCGCCCCTCGGCCCCCTGGGTGTGGCCCTGGCGCCTCTCCCGGCACTCCATACAGTCACGAGACCCTCGCCCCCCCCTAGCAAAGCCCAGGCGCCTCTCCCATCACCCCACCCAGACACAGGACCCTCCGCCCCTCGGCCCCCTGGGTGTGGCCCAGGCGCCTCTCCCGGCACTCCATACAGTCACGGGACCCTCGCCCCCCCCCCGAGCAAAGCCCAGGCGCCTCTCCATCACCCCACCCAGACACAGGACCCTCCGCCCCTCGGCCCCCTGGGTGTGGCCCAGGCGCCTCTCCCGGCACTCCATACAGTCACGGGACCCTCGCCCCCCCGAGCAAAGCCCAGGCGCCTCTCCCATCACCCCACCCAGACACAGGACCCTCCGCCCCTCGGCCCCCTGGGTGTGGCCCAGGCGCCTCTCCCGGCACTCCATACAGTCACGGCACCCTCGCCCCCCCCGAGCAAAGCCCAGGCGCCTCTCCCATCACCCCACCCAGACACAGGACCCTCCGCCCCTCGGCCCCCTGGGTGTGGCCCAGGCGCCTCTCCCGGCACTCCATACAGTCACGGGACCCTCGCCCCCCCGAGCAAAGCCCAGGCGCCTCTCCCATCACCCCACCCAGACACAGGACCCTCCGCCCCTCGGCCCCCTGGGTGTGGCCCAGGCGCCTCTCCCGGCACTCCATACAGTCACGGGACCCTCGCCCCCCCGAGCAAAGCCCAGGCGTCTCTCCCATCACCCCACCCAGGCACAGGACCCTCCACCTCTCGGCCCCCTGGGTGTGGTCCAGGCGCCTTTCCTGGCACTCCATACAGTCACGGTACCCTCCGCCCCCCCCGCGCAAAGCCCAGGCGCCTCTCCCATCACCCCACCCAGACACAGGACCCTCCGCCCCTCGGCCCCCTGGGTGTGGCCCAGGCGCCTCTCCCGGCACTCCACCCAGTCACGGGACCCTCCGCCCCCCCCGAACAATGCCCAGGCGCCTCTCCCATCACCCCACCCAGACACAGGACCCTCCACCCTTCGGCCCCCTGGGTGTGGCCCAGGCGCCTCTCCCGGCACTCCACCCAGTCACGGGACCATCCGCTCCCCCAAATAAAGCCCAGGCGCCTCTCCCATCACCCCACCCAGACACAGGACCCTCCACACTTCGGCCCCCTGGGTGTGGCCCAGGCGCCTCTCCCGGCACTCCATACAGTCATGGGACCCTCCGCCTCCCCGGACAAAGCCCAGGCTCCTGACCTGCCACCCCACCCAGACACAGGACACTCTAGCCTTCGGACCCCTCGGCGTAGCTCATGCACCCCCACTACCTACCCCACTCACAGGAGCCACCACCCTCGACCACCTGGGTATGGCCTAGGCACTTCTCCCACAACTCCACTCACTCACAAGACCTCTCTTCACCTTGGGCATGGCCCAGACGCTTCTCCCACCAACCATCCAGTCACAGGACCTAATGCCCCTCGGTCCTCCGGTTGTGTCCAAGCTCTCCTGCACTACCCCACCCAGGCACAGCACTCCCCGAATCTCGGTCCCCTGGGTATGGCCCAGGCGCTTCTCCCACCACTCCACCCCGTCACGGGATCTAATGCCCCTCGGCCCCCGGGGTGAGCACCAGACACCTCTCACACCTCCCACCGAGTCACAAGACTTTGGGTCCTTCAGCTCCTTGGGTAGGGCTCTACCATCTCGCCTCTCCCACCACCTCACCAAGTCGCAGAACCTTGCGTGTTTCGACCCCTGGTCAATCTACCAGCTCTCCAACACGGCAAATTAGGTGGAGGGAATAATGGTCAAATTATTATCTAAAATTGTGGAAGATATTTTGGCATATTCACCATCGCATTTACATCACTTAATGTTTTAGTTGCACTAAACATTAATGCTATTTTAAGTTCATAAGAAAAATAAAAATGATTAATGCTTTTAAAATAGTCTCTTTGGTCACGGAGTAAAAGTTCTTTAGTCAAATTTTGGCG
This sequence comes from Acheta domesticus, assembly GCA_031308135.1. Taxonomy (NCBI): domain Eukaryota; kingdom Metazoa; phylum Arthropoda; class Insecta; order Orthoptera; family Gryllidae; genus Acheta; species Acheta domesticus. Next base: position 172,080,134 of record JAHLJT010002406.1, on the reverse strand, counting down.
AAATTGGATTAAGCACTTAAACTACAAGTTTAGTACCTATATTTTATTTTAGTAAATCGACATAATTCATGTTGTCTCTTTATCGACAAAAAAGCGTTGGGAAATACAGCTTAATCAGCTTAATATAGCTTACGGCTTAATAATCTAACCCAAATTAAGATTTTTGACTTATGAACTTTAACCCCGTGACCACTAATATCTTGAATCTATAAAAAGTGACATTGCAAAATCGTCAGGAGAATCAATTAGTGGGAGGGAATTCGTCGAGCGCACACGCAAGAGCGAGCACGTTTGTGTGTATGTGTGTGTGTTTGTGTGTGTGTGTGCAGGAGAAAGTAAAAGGGTAGTCGTTGACAACAATTGACGGCAGGCTCTCGTTTAAAGTGCGAAGTGTCGCCAGCGATCAGACTTGTGTGTGGGGGAGCAAACGAGATGGGAAGGAGTGGTTCGCTGCTCTCAGTCGATGCAGTGCGCTCGCAGGGTGCCTAGTCGTGCAGCGTCGAGCATGAGCGTGCCGGAAAGTTGGGTTTTGGACTTGAGTTCGTAGCTTTTGGTTACGTATCCATCAAGTCATCAACTGGGCTGTTGAGAAACACATATAACTGATATGAAGTGAAGACTCATTACTAAATAATAATAACAATAATAATAAAAATAATAATAATAATGTATAATTGGATGTTTCTGAAAAATGTAGAGTACGTCATCCATCATCAGAGACAATGATCACCTCATCAATGGATGCACAAATCTAGCCAACACGTAGTATCTACATCGACATAACCTGATAGCAAATATTGTACACCGAGCACTGACAACCAAACATGGGCTTCTGGCAGAAGAGAAAATCTCGCGTTATTACGAATTCAAAGGCAAATCCATAATAGAAAGTAATCAGTTCAAAATGTATTACGACCTTTCAATACATTCTGATAAAGCAATTCCGACGAATATACCATTCTATTTCATAACATACAGGAAAAGAAAGCATTCGTCATTGTTGTTACACACCCTGCAAAATATAACATCAATAAAGCAGAAACAAAAAAAAATTCAAAATACATTCCACTCTCAACAGAATATAAAGAAATGTACACAATTGAGACTATTGATATTACACCAATTGTGATAACAGCAACTGATCTTGATAACAAAAACTAAAGTATTACTAAAGACCTCGGGGCAATAAGATGCAATGCGACAATACTTAAGATTTGAGAAAAAGGAAAGTAAAGGTTAGACATTATATTCTACACACTGGGATAAATAACATTAATTTATGACTCGTGTGCTGCGAATTGTTAAAACAAAAACCCAACATCTAGATTCATCAGGGGCATCAAAATAAATTAATATCTCAATTTCATAAGAAATGTGGCATGAAAAAAAATAGGTCTTCCTTTTCACAAAATTAATACAAAAGTTCAAAAGTCATTCTAAAAACCTGCCGGATTGTTCGATCGGTTCTATACTTGTAAAGCTATGAATGTGGTATGCCTAAAGTTTCCTCAAACTTGGAACCCCAGGTGAGAAAACCACGAGAAAAATAACATTATAAATAATAATAATAATAATAATAATAATAATAATAATAATAATAATAACAACGTTGACTCAAGAGCTTCGCCACCAATGGAAACTTCAGAATATCGGCATACAACCGATAATGATGTCCACCACAGGTTAGTACCGAAACATACAATGCCTGCAATTTAAGTGTTGGAATTACCATTCTCATGCGTGGAACAAATGCAGAAAGCAGTAATACTGGATAGCTGCAGAATAGTAAGAGAATTCTTGGGATGTACGACTGATTGGGACACGATTGATTGAAATGTCAAGAGTAACATTCGTTCTTGTCTTGTCTCTGCGAGACCGACCAAGCCTAGACCAGCAATGCTCAGGTGAATGTTCCTGCACATAGTGCAGAGCGTGAAAAATTCGGATAATAATAATAATAATAATAATAATAATAATAATAATAATAATAATAATAATAATAATAATACGGTCTGTCGGGTCCCAAACAAATCAAACAAATCATGTATTTAGGTTACAAAAGGAAATTCTCTTGAGAAGGTGGTTACATAGTGTAACTAGCATTCCCAAAAGGGTTGGCGATGATCCTTTAGTAGATTGCGAGCGGGAGCATTCATTGATTGGGTCCCAGATGCCGTCGTTTGTATGCTGCACGCGACGGGAATTGTGTAACTTCCGTGAGGCAACGACTCGCATGAGACGCCGGCGCCGGCGGTTGCACAGCCGGCCACCTGGCGGTCAGCCCAAGTTGCGGCGCCGGGGAGGACGGCAACCTACTTCCGAACAATTCACTTCGAGTTGTCGAAACAATCTTGGAGCCCGCCCGGCGCTCCAGGTTAACGGCGTAGCCCGGTGGGATACCAGCGGGATACTCATCTGCGGTGAACTTATTTGTGCCGACATATTCGTCTACAATTCTCCCTCCCTGCCCCATCACTTCCTTCCTCAACACTCTCCCCTCCCTCTCTTTCTCTCTCTCTTTCTCTCTCTAATGGCGCTGGAGCCACATGATGTCACGAAGACAGAATTCCAGCAGATGAGACATACGCAGATTTCAGTAAAAGCAGCAAATTTCAGTGGGTCTCTTAGAACTTAACGAATATAGGGTATGAATAAATAAATAAATAATTAAATCACAAAAATTATTAGTTTTACTATTTATTACAACACAGTCACAAAGTTAGATATGGAGAACCACTTTTACCATTTTTAGTGGGTTATGTATCAGAAAAGAAAAATTTTAAAAATAAACTTTCAAAGAAAATGAGTTTGAAAACCACGTAAAGAATTACCTATGAATACTTGCCTCTGGGCACAAAATGGTAAATGAAAGAATTATTGATGATAAGAGAAACGGAGACCCAAGTTGTAGTGGTCAAACTGTTCATCTTCCATCTCTCCAGTTTGTTTCTACACAGGTTGCAAAGATCAGAGGATACTGTATTGTATAACCAGCTATACATAAACGTACGTGTGTTTTTCTCTAAAAACGCATAGAAATGCCATATCTGGCAATATTAACATTAACCTGCCCTCCCCTCCCCTCATCATACCTTCTACAAGACATTCCTCCTCTGTCTATACCTAGACTCACCCCTACTCTTGTATACTGTTTTTCAATAGGGACCAGTGTGCAAAGCCGGCATTCCTACTGGTCCTAACGCTACCTGTATTCTCTACGTTCCCAACTTTATCCCTCAGTCTCGACCCCACCACTTCCTTTCGCGTGGGGGCACCGCACCCCGCAGACGCGGCAAACTTTCGGTCGTCCAACGTCCCACGGACGAAACGAAACGAAATCTTCGCCAAACAGCGGTTGTTTTTGCACGCCTCCGGAAGAGGTCGCTCGGGCCCACTATGACCATTTCCGTCAAGCAAGACGTGTTTGAACAAATCAGACGAAGGTAATTCGAAATTTCGGTCAAAATCGGCCCCACTATGACCGCCGCCCTAACCCTTTCACTACCAATAGGATATTTATGTTCCGCTGGGTTATGTAGCTACAGTTAGGGCAAACAAGAGTTTACAAATTCTGTACCGATGTCCCATTGCAACTGCTGATCAAAGCGATCAAACTTTTGTTGCCTATTACGTTCGTTTGCACCTAGGAAATTGAAACAATTGACAAATTTTCTACTTTGATGTGTGACTTATTTTATATAAAGAAAATTAAAATTCCAATAAAAATTGAAATTGGTAGTGAAAAGATTTAGGCTCATTCACAATGCAAACGTAAAAATTAGTATAACGCGTAGACATAAACTTTAGCATAAGTGATAGACTGAAGACACAATGTCCAACATAAGCGTAAGAAAAATAAGACTTTCTATTACCTAAGGGTCATTTTAGTTACTATTGGTTGGATGTGAGAATCGATGTTATATGTTACAAAAATATTGTACGCTACAAAACCGCTGAAAATCAGCCACGCAATCAGGAAAATCAGTCTTTTGTTCGATCTATCGACTTGACTCTTATTTCGATACTCTATTTTGAGTTAACGTACTGGGATTGGTTCATTTCTTATTTCTTACGTAGGCATAAGCAAAGAAGCTTGAATCTATAAAGTCAACGTCTTACGTGATATGCTTATGCGAAGGCATTGCGAATGAGTTTGCTAATGACGGGTGGACAGGTTTGCCTGAGTTGGTTGGGTTGGTTGGGCAGGCTGGCCGGCCATCTGGACGAGCTGGAGGGGTTGGGCGGGCTGGGCGGGCTGGGACGGCTGTAACCGTGGGACGGCTGGAAGAGGGGGGGCAAGGTCCGCGCTCCCTGGCGGGCCGCCTTCACGTGCACCTGCGCGCGCCGCCACGCCACGCCCCCGCAACAGGCGCCTCCGCCTCCCCCGCTCCAGCCACCGGGGGCGGCGAGGGAGCGGGCGCTCACGGGCCACGTGACTCCGCGGGCTTAGGGGACACTGACGGAGCGGGCATTGTAACCCACGCGATGCCTCAGACCACCGCCTAGATTTTGGTTGCATTGATTTTTTTGGGACGACAGCAAGGATTAGACTTTTTGATCTGTTCCGTCTCATTGCTCATGCTTATTATTATTATTATTATTATTATTATTATTATTATTATTATTATTACTATTGTTGTTGTTGTTGTTGGCTGTGAGGTGAAGTGGCAGAAGAACGGCGGACAGGAACGTCGGACGGCACCGGCAGGCCGAGGCTGGCGAGGGCAGGTGTCGGCGGGGCTGGGCAGGGCGGGGCGTGTGGGGAAGTGAGGGGTGGGGCGTGGCGGGGCGGGGTGGGGCGTGTGGGAAAAGGGGGTTAGGGGACGGGGCGGGTGGATAGGGCGGGGGTAGGGGCGGGGGGATGGGGGGACGGGGCGGTGCGGTGCGGGGCGGAGGGGAAGGGGCGGAGGGGGCGGGGCGGAGGGGGCGGGGCGGAGGGGGCGGGGCGGAGGGGGCGGGGCGGAGGGGGTGGGGCGGAGGGGGCGGGGCAGAGGGAGGGGGCGGGGAAGGGAGGGGAGGGGCAGGAAGGGGATGGGGAGGGGGGCGGGGAAGGGAGGGGAGGAGCAGGAAGGGGGGCGGGGCGGAGGGGGGTGCGGGGAAGGGAGGGGAGGGGCAGGAAGGGGGTGGGGAGGGGCGGGGCGGTGGCACTCTGAGCGCGGCGCGCGCCGCCCGAGAGCCGGCCCGCTGCGGCGGCGCGCGGGGCCTGCAATGCGGCGGCGCGGCCTCTCGCGCCCCTTCGGCGGCGCCGCCGCCCAAAGCCCCCTGCGCTTCGCCCTCGCACAGCACACAAGGAGGCTTGGGAAACGAACTCTTAAACATACTGATGCTGTTAACCCTTCAGAATACGCGCGCGATGTTTAATCTTTCTCAGACAGAATCACAATTGGCAACTTTGTCGTGACACTCAGTGATATAAAATCAGTTAGCGATCAAACAATGTCCACCGTCTTTTCAAGAGAAGTTCATGTATTGTATCTGATACTATATTTGAAATTCATTAGTAGCATGCATTATTTTTTTACGGAAATATCACGTATTCTCAGGCGACCATAGTAATACGTTTAATTGAACTGTTCGTTTTCCCTAAAAATGAATAGGCGAACAAGAAAAGTTTGAAAAGAACAATATTGTATAATTATTACTTTTGTGTGTATTTATGTAAAACAAAAAAATACTTCATGAATAGGACACGATTTATTTTCTATGTTCAGATAATGTTGCATTTGGAGCATTTAATATTCAATGATTCACTTAAAATATTATAATGTAACATTATTTTAAAAAATATTTATAAACTACAATATGATAATATCGACGGTAGGACCTTAGAGGATACAGTAAGTGTAAACACAAGGGTGTTGTTTACAAGTTAACTGCTCTAAAATCTTTTTGAAACTCACTGAGGAAGCCGGATATCCCAACCGGAAAATAAGCATTACAAAGCACCCCACAGCTTTCGGTTCCAATCTTGCCCACATACAAATTAAAATTTACAAATTTTTGATGGAAAACCAACCCCTCCCAACCAGCTCATTTCACGCAAAGGTTTGAAGCAAACCTGAGAGGGGGGTTTGGCGGTTCACAGTGCTGAGTAGGCCAGTGAACCAAAACGGAGATAAATTATTTTCCTATATGTAGTAAAATTCTATTGATAGTATGTTGTGCAGTCAGTATCCCCGTTTGTGGCCATTATCCTCCTTTTGGAACCGACAAATTGAATAGAAAACGTCTGTCTCTCCGTCTGTCCAACTGGCGATGGTCCCAAACCGTTCAGACGAGTTTCTTCATAATTTATGTCCCTCGACCGATCTCAACGAACTCGAGGCCCGAGACGGCGAGTTTTATATTTTGAATTTTGCGGGTACTTTACATGAAGCCTCAAATATATTTTTAAAATTTCACTAAAATGGCTCCAAATTCTTTTATTTAACTTGGTGCTTGGATAGCTTAAAGAACGCTTAAAATTAGCGCTTGTCTCATTTTTCTTGAAATGGCTGAATTTTCAAAAACTGCAAAAGTTCAAAATTTTTTCGGCGCCTTCAAATGCCTTCAATATTGACGATAGAGTTTTCCTTGATGAAATTCGTTCTCCAAAGACAAAACTTGAAATGTCATGTACAATTTTTCTTCAATACACAGGAAAGATAATAGAAACTAGCGTACACGTGCGACAACTCTCGCGTGCTATACCCCACCCCTTTGCTTATTTTTCCATTTCCATATTAAGCCTGCAATATGATTTTTTCTTCAAGACCATTTTATCCTCCGTCACTTGTTTTAGATATCACCTTGTAATTGATAACAATATAATACACCCTTCTCAATAAAAACTACTCTTATTTAACTTTATTATCGCGCAAAGAGGTACACCCCTGTAATTCAACGGCATAGAATATCAAGTAATTAATAATTTCACATACGGTTGCAGATTCTACGGGCGCTAAACATGTGGGGTAGAATCGAGAAGCGTCGAACCAGCAAAAATCTAACAGAATGGTCAAGAAGATCTCATCCTGTAGATCGCGGTGTGAAGAACGTTTCTTTGAGATCTTCGGCCTCAAAATTTTAGTTTATAATGTTTCGTTTAGGAGTTATATTTAGGATCTATAATTAATGATATATCAGAAATCCGGATGTGTGTTGCGGGTTGCGTTTTACACGACTATTTAGATGTGTTTTTTAAACAAATCCTTCCCATTTTTAAAGTCAAACTGCAATTCTTCACGTATCCGTGAAATTCTCTTTCTTTAGAGACCTCATTTATAAAGATTGATTGTGTGTGAGAGCCGCAAAGGAAAGATATACTAACGAAATAATATAGGAGACGATACCCAGGGCTTGATTTATGTCGGAAAGCGACGGAACGTCGTTCCGGTCCCTTAGGAATAATTATTAAATTATATTATAAATATATAACAATGTCTATTAATTAATAATTAATTTGGGGAGCGTTCTGGGGCCTAAAATTTTATAAAACAAGCACTGGAAGTACCTTAGTACTACTGAAGGAGTTGTCAGAGCAAGATGACCAGTGCAAGTGGAAGGCTGTATGGATGCGTTATAAAGAAACGAATTGAAATTGAATGGATCAATGTAAAAGAATAAGATGGTTTCCGACCCGACAGATCATGTACGGATAATATTTTCTGTTTGAGACAGCTGACAGAAAACCGGCACGTGAGAGGATTAGAATCACACCTGCTTTCCGTGGATGTAAAGAACGCTTATGATAGTGTCCCTAAAGTTAAGTTACAAAATTTAGTAGTTTCGAATATTAATTGCACACTGGGGAGGTCACTGTTTAAATATTGGATTAAAAAAATTAATGTTGCAGATAAATAACTATTACCTACTTTTGGTGGGACAGTGCGAAATCACCTCGGACCATTGCACCAAACACATATTCTGATTCTCTAACCGGGAGAGGTAGCTCAGGGCATCAAATGATGTCTCTGCAGTGCCTCTGACTCTGGAGGAGTTCCAGCGGCTGGCTGCTTTAAATGGTAATTTTCCGTGGTTTCTCCGATCAACACCAGGTGAATGCCAGAGTAGTACCCCAACAAACGGGCCACTGACCACCCACGATCTTTCCTTCCTCTTCCTTTTCCTATCCTCGTCCCTTATATACTCACATTTACACTAACATGCACTACACGACGACACATATGGAGAGACCGATCGGGAGCTTAGAGCTTATTTCGGCTGGGTCGGTGCTCCGCTGGTGGGAGATACCTGGTTGGGGAAAACCGCGCTAACCAACAGTAGGTCGGAGCCAAATTCGGCATCCAGAGGGGAAGGCCACCGCCAACACCCAAGAAAAAAACATGCTCTAAACTTACGGGACTAATGACCTGAGCTGTTGACGCGCCTGGTATCACCAACAATCAATCAATCTGATTCTCTTTCACCTCTCCTTCCTCTTGCACCTCCTCTCCCACCTCCTCCTCCTCCTTCTTCTTCTTCTTCCGTTTTTCGCTAACCTCTTTTCCACTCCCTTCTCCCGCCCCTCACCACAGCTATCCCCCTTCTCCAACCCATCCTCGCCGTCTCATCGTCCCCTCCCCCTGGCCTCGCGCCGCAGAGGTCCCCGCTTCGGGGAACGCCTGCATAATGAATCGGGCTGGGCCCGCGGTGCGGTGTAGGTCAGTGCATTGCCGGGCTATCGACCGCCGGCGCCCGCAGCGGCGCTCGCCACCCGGCCCCCGCCCCCCGCCCGGCGGCCGCTGACATCTCCATCCGTCAGCCGCGCTTCCGCCCTGGGACACACGCGCGGCGCGCCGCAGGGGCGCCCTTCGCGGCCGCCGCCCGCCGCCGCCGCTGCTCGCTTTTGGGAAGAGAGCGGTGGGGTGGGGTGTGGTAGGGTGGGGTGGGGTGATGTGGGGTGGGGTGGTTTGGGGTTGGGTGGGGTAGGGTGGGGTGGGGTGGGGCGGGGTTGTGTGGTGTGGCGTGGTGTGGGGTACTGTGGTGTGGTGTGTGGTGTGGTGTGGTGTGGTGTGGTGTGATGTGATGTGGTGTGGTGTGGTGTGGTGTGGTGTGGTGTGGTGTGGTGTGGTGTGGTGTGGTGTGGTGTGGTGTGGTGTGGTGTGGTGTGGTGAGGTGGGGTGGGGTGTGGTGGGTGTGGTGGGGTGGGGTGCGGTGGGGTGGTGTGGTGTGGGGTGGGGTGTGAGTGGTGTGGGGTGGGGTGGGGTGGTGTGTGTTGGGGTGGGGTGCGGTGGTGTGGGTTGAGGTGGGGCCCCAATCACTGGCGGGCCATGCCCACTCCCCAAAAAACTCCTAGAATTTTCTTTTACCTTCCAAATTTGGCAAAATTGATTTAAATATTTATTTATATTCAAATTATATAATTATTTAAAAAATATTTTTGTATAGTATCATATCTACAGTATATAAATAATATCCAATATAATGACAAATATATTTATTATTTAACAAAAATCTACGTTGGCTCCCTCGAAAATGATCGGCTGGATGTGCCCCTGGCTGCTTCTACTTGTTTTGGGAAGCGAGGGCCCAAATCCCCCCAAATCACTTACCGGTCGAGTTCGCTCAGGGCAGCAAATGTCGCCACTGCGGCGAGTCTGGCCGGGAGGGTCTAGGGTTCGAAATCCTGCGGGGTCGGATTTTCGACGTAGCAACATAGCTACCGGTACGGACAGAGCTACATAGAGACCGGTTCTTGCTGCTGCGGTTGTTCGCGTTTGGGAGAGGTTAGGTAGGGACCAATCACATACCGGCCGAGTTCGCTCAGGACAACAGTTACTGTTGCCACTGTAGCGACTCTGACCGGGAGGGTCTATAGTTCGAGTTCCGGTGGAGGCAGCTTTTCGAGACTAGCTACATAACTGTTGAGCGATTTTTCAAACTCTGCCTGTCAAGCCCCCACGGCCACGATGGAATATCTTACGGCATTTCGCGTCTGTCCTGCTGCTAGATGTGGCTTGATCGCAAACACTGCTTGATACGGTTGCGTGCATGCGAAATCTAGCGGCACGACTGAGAAACATGCAAAATTCCGTGATTTATTCCATCGTGAAGACGATGAGGGGCCTTGAAGAGCAAAGTTAGAAAAATCGCACTATAGGTCGAATTCGCCGGTTGTTGGGGGTAGAATTCCAGCGACCGGTTTCTCTAATAGTTTCCGAGCTTTCTCCGATCGATACCAGGTGAATGCAGGGGTAGTTCCATAAAAAGGGATCATAAACCACGCAATGGAATATCACACGGCATTTAGCGTCTTTCTCGGTCCTGTCGCAAGGAGTGGCATGATCGCGAGCACAGATTGATACGGTCGCGATCATGCAATACCTAGCGGCGAGACTGAGGAAGACGCGAAATACCGTGACATATTCCATTGTGAAGACGGGCCTTCAGAGGCAGAGTTAGAACAATCGAGCCTGATGTGGTGCCCGGTTTGCAGAGATATCAAGTGGGGGAATCCTTTGCAAACCGACGTGTCGGTCGCCAGACATCGTGTTCTAGCGGAATACCGTCAATTCCAGCGATATAACATCCACTGCACAGATGGACTAAAGACCGTTTGACGTAACCTTAAATGAACAAAATAATCCATTAATTAATCAAGCCAAACACCATAGGCTCTTGATGCTCTCTGAAGAGAGAACACTCAGTTCCAATAAACGGATTTATTGGACAAAGACCGAAATTGAACGAATGCCAAACGCACAAAAGATATCAGAACAAATTATATCTGAAATTTCTGTTTACAACAGTGCAACGTGTATGTCTGAAAAACAGTCATTGGTAGTTAACAACCTTCCGACGTTCAATTTCTCCATTGTGATGGGAATATTGTCATTTTTCTGCTTCTCTGTACATTGCCGCCGGTATTACTGTGAGAACCGCTGCCGATGCTCTCTCAAACATCTCGAATCATACTCATAAAATAACTATTCTTTCTAGAAGAATAGATTGGGTAAGAGATAAGGGTTGACTATTAAGGTTCTGTAGGAATGAAGTTGAATCTTGGTCTGTTTAATGGATGATCAAAGAACAGATAGAGAAGCTAAGTATCGGGAGAGTATAAGGCAATTATTAGGTGTGGGAGGAGAGGATTTGAAATGGATAAGTGATTATTTAGAGAATAGGAAGTGTACAGAGAGAATATAAGAGAAAGAATAGAAATACAAACGTATTAACGGAAATTAAAATGTTGATTGAGAATCAGCAGAACGCAACTTCAATGACTTTTTTAAAGATATGTGAAATAATACGTGTAAGTAACAGTTATTACCATCCCTTTAAACCTGGTACATATTATATCCCAATTAATACTTTGAAATTGAAATTCTGACAATGAAATCTTTTGAATATAGTCAATCCCGATGAACAACTACTACTCTGTCAGAAGTACATAGTCAAGAAATATTCAAGTACATAGTCAAGAAAGTTACATAAGTGGTGAATCATCAACCTTCACGAATAAAAACTACTATTGTAATTTATTTCCACCTCACACTACGTTGAAACTAGCCTACGCTTGAATTATAATACCCAGCCAGAAATTCGCCATGACTCCAATATTGAATATATCCGCTTTACGTTCTCCTCAGTGCAAATTTTATTATATATTTTGGGTTCGCGAAGTCGCCCTTTTACATGGGAGCGATTAATATTATAGTTTTATTGGGAACCTGACTTCTAATATTAATCCCTATCACGTGGCTTTTGCTATCTACTAAACAAAACACAAATTTTCAACAATGGCTGCGAACGTAATGTCAGCAATTATTTATTTATTTATTTTCGGAATTCTTTTCCAGCCGAAATGACATACGGTGAACCAATTTCCAATTGAAAACATTTACATAAAGATAAATACACATAAAAATATACCCATTACAAACTAAAATCATTCACACGTTCACAATTATTTCTTTACATCTCATTCATACCAGTGCACTTTGTTACGATTGAATTAGTTTTGATGGCCATTCTGATTACCCTTAAAGTTAAAATACAATCTTGGCCTTGTCATAAAATTGTTATTTGTTGTTAGTTTGTCACATCCCTGGCAGACGTTCCCCGACTGTTCCCAAATGCCTGCGTCTGCGTCAGCGCATCAGTTCCATTTACCACCCCACTTTATCTGGATCCGATTTCTAGACTCCCGGACTACTGTTCCATACTAACATCCCGCTTAAAAAATTCTCAGAAATTTTTTATCTAATTCACTACTCGAATCAGCCAGCTCATTGCACCACGATCCGTCCCGTCCAAGAACACGAAGCCATCTGCCCCTATGCACTGTTACATTGCCTTCTTTTCGCCGCGCAGTTTAAACAAAACACAGCCGTTCTCTTTTGTTACAATAGCAATATCTTTTACACTTTACAAAGACAATTCTGTTTTTGCTACTTTCTTCGTTTCAATAACTTCGAAGTCAAAAGATAAAAAGCCCGAATAATAATAATATTTATAATTTTCTTGCTTTTTGTAACTTGAATAGCCTTATAACTCCTTATAACTCTTAACGCTTATGTGATCGCACATCACGTGTCAACACATTCAATTGTCTATTCCAAATATGGGAATGTTTTCTCTAATTAATATTTTAACTATTCCGAAATGATATAACTTTTGCCATTGTTTACTTATTGACTAATGTTCTGTATTTGTTTATTTATTCCCCACTGGTCTGCTAATGACACAGTTCCTTGGATTTCTTGAATAAATAGCACTTTTTACCTTATCATAGTATCTTCGACTGTTTTGTTTTCTACATTATGTTGATTCCCTAACATTTCAATTAATTTACTTAAATTCTGGGACGCGTCCTAATGGACCGTCACACATAATACCGAAAAACTGGTTAATTCAGAATATACCAAGAGACCACAAATTTCCACTCTCCCTCTGTTTTTGAATCTCTACAGTGGTGCAGGTTTTACAAGATGGCTACCACACTTCCGCATATTCGTAACCAGAAAACCTCCTCGCAGCTATTCGTGAACGTACTTCGCTACGCGACCTCACTGGGGATATAATAACATGATGGAGAATGACAGATGAAGCTGACAATGTGACAGGCTGAACATGCATGAGATGGATCGGATGTTTGACACATAGGAAAGGGAGTTGGAAGGACGAAGGTACGGCGCCTCCAACTGCTGCCCATGCCTATAGCCCACAACCCGTTACTCATGGATCGACATGGTGTGGAATAGCCACCCAAACGGATGGCACGTCCGCTGATGTTAACCCGGGAGTGCCCGCAATAGGTAGGCTCACGCCAGTGCCCGCAATGTATCTCTCAGATATAACTGAAACTTTTCGTGAATGGGAATGATGTGAAGCTTTATTAACTGAAAAACGTATTTTATTTGGTTTGTACATGTCTCTCAATGCAATTGTTAATAAATCGTACACTTGTCGTAGACACGCCGGAAAATAATATCACGATACGTACCGCTTACGCCAGAAGCTCACAATGCACTGGCGACAGTGCATACAACGTATCTGACAGATATTGTGCAGCGCAGTGATCAAGTTTCAGCACGCTCGCGGGAAATGACTCATCGAAAAAACAAAAATAGAAGGTCAAGCGTTCTCAGAAAAGTACAATGAAGGAATACATGTAATATCAGACGCCTAATGGATCGCAATAATTCAGGAACACAAAATTGCTCTGGCTTGGATCTCACAGGTCTATTGCAAGCATTCCCAGGTTAAGATGCAACTTGAAAGGGCATGAAAAGTGATGCACCTCCTGATGTTTTTCAGTAGTCTGCCAGTAACCTTCAAAACATTTGAATTTGGCAAGTACTACGATTGATTGATAGATTTTATTTTTTCCGGGCGTATCAACGGCTACGATCATTAATCTGGAAGTGTAGAACATTTTTTATCGCGATAGGTGACGGTGATCTTACCCCGCTGGATGGCGAAATCCGGCGCCGGCCCAAGTCGACTTGCGGGGTTTCCCCAACCAGGTTTCTCCCACGAGCGCGGCAACGCCCCAGCCGGGACAAGCATTAAGCTCCCGGTTTGTCTCCCGACATGTGTCGTAGTGTAGTGCACGAAAATGTAAGTGTAAGTAAGAGATGAGGATAAGACAAAGAAGAGGAAGGAAAGATGGCTCGCGGTCCGTGGCCCGTTTATTATGGTACTCCTCCGGCTTTCGCCTGGCGTTGAAAGGAGAAACCACGGAAAACTACCGATCAGAGCAGAATAGAATATACTCCTAGAATTCTCTTCCGGACGGCAGTTGAACTCAATCTAGCTTTGTAGCTAGCGCCGAAAATCCGGACACCATTGGCATTAAAACGCTCCCGGTTGGAGGCACTGCAGTGATATCAATTGATGCCCAGAGCCACCTGAGCCAGTACTAGTACTACGAAAAACTTGTTTCATCGACGGTATTCTTCACTAAAAAAGGTTCAGTATATTTGGTAGTGTTGGTCAAAACAAACTGTTTTTAAAAGATTTGACTGGTAGTGTGCACAAAGTTCAAAACGTAACGTTTATTAACAGTCCCATACCAATGACATACCGGTACCCGGAGAACACCAATGAGGGGTCAACGGAGGATTTCAGAATGAATTGCAATATGATTCGAGGACGATTTGACATGTTTAAGAACTAATATTTTTTAACTTAAAATATGTTCAGTTTTTTAGGTATGGGAAGAATATAAATGTTTTTAACACTTTTGGTACTTGCCACAGATGTCCACATCCTTTCTTTGAAGAAGTAATTTAAGTCACCACTCACTAAGTGCTTATATACTATTATTAGAAGATAAAGAATACGCGATGTCCATTGTTGGCTCGCACGCACCTTAGTATCCTACAGTTAATGCTTTACGTGGATTGATGTTGTTCTTTAATGTATAAAGAAACGTAGAAAGATGTATTAAAAGTTAAAAATAAAATCAGTTAGGGCTTGTTAAATAATATTTGCTGTGGAAATAAGGTCCATTGAAAGTTGTTAATACTTGATGAACGCAAATATTCCTTTTCTTATAATCTTCTTCTTCCTGTCAAGGAAGAGGCATTAGTGCCTGTTCCGTTTTCACATGCACTTCAAGACCATCATTTCTTATTATAATACTTACAATTACATTATTACAATATCTTATTACTCATTGTTAAAAATTACCCAATTTCTATGTTTAACTTGTGTGCAGATGGAGGGAAATTTCCAATTCTTTGTAATGAAATAGGCTCTATAGAAGGCAAAGAAATCATAGTCAACCTCTGAGCACACACGCGCTCACCCACACACATACACACACTCATACATATGTACTGACACACACACACACACACACACACACACACACACTGTTTTCAAATCTTCAGCTGCAACTTTTCTGATGCGGAAAATGAAAATGCTAAGATTTGAAACTAAAATTACAAAATTAAACAAAGAAACATTTCACTTTCAAATATTCGCACATTTGCGATCTTCCCCTACTCGAGAAGGAAAGGGATGTGACGAAGGGGAAGAAAAACACTCGCGAGGCCCCTGCTGAAGATGGCGTCCCGCCGCCTGCTTGTTATGTTGAGCCGTCGCGTCGCAGGGTGTTGCAGGCAGGGGAGATAAGGGCACTCAGCCCGCTTCCGCACCGCCTCTGCACTCCCCCTGCGCCCGCCCGCCCCCTGGCCACTGCCAAAGCCCCGGGCCCCGCCCTTTCGTCTCGATCCCACTCTCCTTCCGACGTATTCTTGACCCTTCCAAGCTCCCGTCCCGTCCCGACTCCTCTCCCGCTTGCTCCCGATCCTCTCCCGTCTGCACCCCGCCCCCGCTGCCCGTCCCGCTCCCATCCAGTGCCCGTCCCCGCTCCAGACTCGCTCCGTTCCTGCCACAGTCCCCGCCCCTGTTCACATACCCATATTCCCTCACACAAGCACCCTCGGTTTCATCATTTCGCCCTCCCCCGTGCACACACTGCCCAATACTCGCCCACGCCCCTTTTCATCCCTGCACGTTTGTGTTGATCCCACTTCCTTTCCCACGCACTCTTGACCCTTCCAAGCTCCCGTCCCGACTTGTGCCCGCTCCCTTCCAGACACGCTCTCAACCCGCTCAGACCCTACCACACCCTCCCCGCACCGGCCCCTGTCCGCACATTCACATTCCCTCACTCACCCACCCGCCGGTCCCACCATTGCGACCCGTCCCCCGTGCACACACTGCCCAAAAATCGACCACGTCCCCTTTCATTACCGCACTTTCGTCTCGATCCCATTCCCCTTCGCCACCCTACCCAGCTCCCGTCCATACTCGCACCCATTCCGCTTCGTCACACACCCATATTCCTTCACCCCCTGCACCCGCGCGCCGCGGTCCCAGCTTTGCGATCGCCCGCGTTCTCTCACTGCCCAACGCTCGTCCACGCCCCCTTTCATCCCCGCCCTTTCGCATCCACTCTGCCCACGCCCACTCTCGCTCCCCCTCCTCCCTTCCGAGCAGCGGACGCCTTTGTGCCGCTCCTGCAAAGCGAAGCAGCTGAATATTGCAGCAGCAGCAGCAGGACACACGGCGCGACGCGACGTCTCTCGCCAGGCGCACACACGAGACGCCCTCCCACGCCCTCCCCCGCAACGAGGCGGACGGCCCGCCCACCTTCAGACGCGAGCATTCCGCGAGGCAGCTCCCAAATATTCAACGTTCTTTTTGTCTCCGTTGGGGCCTCAGCGGACTTCACAGAAGGACGCGTTACGAAAAATGCCTGGAGAATAATGTGGAAAATCGAAACAAGAGAAATGCAAAGGCAAGGGCTCTGCTACATAACCCAGGGCATGTCTCTGCTACAGAGCGGGTTCGCAAAGTGCTGGATACTGGAACGGTCTGCATGCTGATATGCTGACTAGGGATATTGATGGCATGGCCGGAGTCACCTCGAACCACGGCCATTAGGTTATCAGGGTGTGGGTGGGTAGTTCGTGAGTTCGGAACCGCACTCATTAAAAACCACCCATGTTCGTTGACAACCCACTGACGTGGCGAGTACGCAGCAAATAAGTGATGTCCCCGCTGCCTTGCGGGAAGGGATTAGCCGAAAGCCGAAGGGAAAGAAACCCTGACAGAAAACCATGCCCGCCGCGCCGAGCGCACACCCACCTTTACACGCGGACATTCCGCGAGGCACATCCGAAATATTAAACGCTCTTTTGTCTCCGCTGCGGCCCCAGGGCACTTCACAGAAAGACGCGAAAGACGAAAAGTGCCTGGCGAATAATGTGGAAAATCGAAACAAGACCGGGAGAGATGGCTCAGGGCATCAACTGATGGCTCTGCAGTCCCTCTGACCGGGAGGTCCTATATTAGAGTCCCGACGACGCGTCGGGATTTTCGACACTAGCTTGTCAACTACGTCGAATTCAGTCGCTGTTTGCAGCATCCTAGCGGCTTGCTGCTCTAATCGGTAGTTTTCCGAGGTTTCTCCAATCAACACCAGGCGAATGCCGGAGCAGTACCCTAAGAAACGGGCCACGGACCGTGCGCGATCTTTCCTTCCTCTTCCTTGTCCTATCCTCTCCCCTTACACACACACACACACACACAAACGTAAATGCACTACACTACCACACATGCCGGGAGATCGGTCGGGCGCTTAGAACTTGTCCCGGTTGGTCTGGTACCCAGCTGGTGGGAGATGCCTAGTTGGGGAAAATCCCGCTAGTCGACGGTAGGTCGGCGCCAGATCTCGCCATCCAGCGGGGGAAGATCATCACCACCTCTCCAAGAAAAAACACGCACTACACTCGTCTTTCTCAAATATGCTCCCCCCTCGAGTTTCTTTTTCTTGTCGAGAAAAATACCTTGTCTCAAATTTGATGAAAATTGTCCAAACATGACTAATTTAAAAATGAAATTGGACAAATTGAAGCACCTAAATAATTTAATTAAATAATAAATCAGCTCCTAATTTATTATTTAATTACATTATTTAGGTTCTTAATTAAATAATAAACTAGCTCCTCAAACTGAGTATTTGAAAGTGGGACATGACGAGCTGGAAGATATAGAGACTGAACAAATTAAAGGTTGTGAAACTTTTAGGGGTCACTTCATCATCTAATGGTGAAAGCAATGAAAACATTAATAATAAAAATTGGACAAAGTAAACGAGCTATACGGCAACTAAACCCCATTCTGAGGAATGACAAAACAAAAAAAAGAAGCATATCATTTACTCCTCAGTGGTTGAAAGTATTACTGCCTATGGTGCAAAAGTTTGGGAACTGAATAAAAGAGAAAGAGACAGACTTCTTGCACTTGAAATGGATTTTTGGAGAAGAAGCAGTGGCATCCCCAAACTGGAACATGTGCGTAGTGAGAGAATAAGGGATATTATGGGCGTTAAACGAAATATTATCGACAAAATTGAAACCAAACGCCTCCTCTGGTATGGTCATCTAGAATGAGTGGAGGAGTTTAGATAGCCTAAATTAATATGGAAATGGATTCCTCCCGAGAGAAGAAAACGGGGTCGACCACCAAGAAGATGTACAAGACGCGATGGTTGCCAGAGGACTACAGGAAGGAGATTGGGATGATAGAGAAAAATGGAGATCGGGAAGCGAGATGCGGCGTCAGCAGTAAAAATCTCGTTCGATATATATATATATATATATATATATATATATATAAATATAAAATTAGCTTCTAAATATCAGCATTCATATAAAGATTCAACAAAATTAGCAGTTAGCTCTGATGAAGCCCTAAGTATTGTTAATGACAATATTAATTCGAAGTCTATTTTGATTAATTGTTCAAAAAATTCTGTCAGATGAAGTAAACGGATCTACCTCACCATTGCGTATTAAATCTGTTCACAAATAATTAAAAATATGAATCTTAACAACTAAATTATTAACAAAGCTGACAAAGGCAATACGATTGTAATAATACCAAAAAATGACTACACTGAAAAATTGCAAACTGTATCATGAAAAACAAAAGAGTTCATGATACAGATAAAGGTGACAAAAGATTTTCCCGGGTGACATTAGTAACGCATTAATATAGTAAATTGGGAGCTTTACGAAAAAAGAGTACGTCGACGTTCTATTTAAACCTGTCGTATGATGAGCGAAGACAGAAAGTTGAAAAACGAGAATTGTAGACATAATTCCATGCAACTAAAATGTTTTGGGCTTTAGCTGAAGTAGCACACAATGATATGAAAAATAAATTTTCCGATCATTGCAAGAACAAAAAAGATACATTTTTTCAAAAGTATACAGTCAAAATAGATGACAAGACTGATTCCACCAACATTGACGGCGAATACATTCAATTGTAATTATTTCACCCTCAAATAACCCTGCTGCAATATCTATTAATACTGTTTTTCATTAATCCTCTAAACATAGTTATGACACACGAATGCCAGTTCATCTACAATTACAATTGAATTTTAAATGCGCATCGTGTAATAAAATAAAACTACTGGTTAATTTTCATGAATGTCGCTTCTGCTGTTTATTTTTCATATTGCCTATCGTAATAATCCATACTATTGCAACAGAGTAGTAATAATAAAAATACACGAATGTATTTATTCAAGCTGATTAAATTACGTCTGTTTTGAATCAACATTTTCCCCGCACAAAACGTGTTCACATTTTCCATGTTCACGTTAATAAATCTTCTACCTCGCCAAGCTCATGACAATTAAAAAAGGACCTTCTAGTACTGCGCATCACGCAGATTTTCGAAAAATAATCGAATTGATCACTGAATAAATCAGACAATATCACATCACACAATTGGATTTATTCGAGTCGAGAGCTTAGTTGTGATCGTTTACAAGTTTTATCAATTTGTAATGCTTAAATATTTTTTCTGTGATAAGGCAATAATTCACTCAATTAAATGAAATCATCAGCATCGAATTACTTACTAATACTTATCACAAAGTTTAACACGAGGAAAAATGATTTAACATTTTATCTTAACGCCATTTCTTAGCCTTTCCCATTGTTTTGCTATTTAATAGTTTTTTTCGCTCACTTTAATTATAGAAACAAAACATTATCTATAATAAGACGATGTGGACAAGAAATACCAAGAGCGATGAAAAAGAAAACAACAACAAAGGTGCAATGTACACATTTTAACAAGTATGTACATTAGCTATAGTACAAAATTTGTACAATAGTACATTTTTACAAATATAATAACATGTCTCTGTAAATTAGCATTCTAAAACATTCAAGATCTTTTCCACGTTCCACGTTCTAAATCATTCCTTCCCTTATTATCATCACCTTTGCACCACTATGAAACAGTAAGCAAAGGGTAGTAAATAGTAAGAGAATATTCCGACATAAATACCAAAGAAATTAAACTGTTAAAATCCCATTGTTGTAATTATGGACACTACTATTCCTCCGAACTATGTTTAAAAACATTATCTTCAAAAACAAACCGGCATTTTTATTTTGGTTCTGGACGTTTTAAATTACTCCCTCCCTTTTTATCATCACTTTTGAACCACTCTGAAACAGTAAGCAAAGAGTAGTAAATAGTAAGAGAATATTCCGATTGAAATACTAAAGAAATTAGACTGCTAAAAATACCCCACTGTTGTAATTATGAACACTACTATTCCTCCAAAGTGCTTTTAAAAACGTTATCTCCAAACACAAACCGACAGACATTTTTATTTTGGATCTGGACGTTCTAAATTATTCCCTCCCTTATTAATCATCATCACTTTTGGAACTGCAAATAGGTCATCACGCGCGACTAGTTCATATGGCTGGCGCCTGCCGCAGCAGCAGCCAGCAAGCCCCTCAAAGGCACGTAATGAACGACAGCAGCCATGCGTCGCCTCTATTAGTATCGAATTTCGTATACATGATTGTTGTGTTTCGGTCTTCATTTTTTCCCTCGGTATTTGAACATTAATTTGAATTACAGCCGATTGCACATCGAACAGTTATGCACACTATATATGTACATTATTTATGGTAATTTCAGAATCACAACATTCAGGGAGACACATGACAGAATGAGACAGATGTAGGGTATATTGTCTGGAATAAAACGGCTGATAGTAGATTACAAGAAAAAAAAATAATAAGAGGAAGCAAAGTTACTTACATTTCCTATACAATATTTCCTATACACACACATACGTATTTCAACTTAGGGGATTTCGTTTACATTGTATAAAATAGTGAATGTATAAATATAAAGTATAAAATAATGATTTATATCTGAAAGATATAAATCATTATATGAAAAAATATTATTTATTGTCGTGATCCATAAATTACATTGAAATAAATATAAACTAGTTTGACTCATACGAATAATAATTGCTTTAAAAATAAAACCTACAAGAGCTTCCTACTAGACTTCAACATCGATTTGTCATGCCCAGAACTGTGTGTCGTAAATTGGTGCAAATAAACGTTCCGATGTAACTAATAACTAATTAACAAAGGGAAATGCATATAAACGTGCAGATAAATTATGTAAAAATATCACTTTAATATTTTAAAATTTCGAGATTTTGCTCATTTCACAATATCCTAATAAGTATTCAGAATAGATAAAATTTTAAAAGTATATTAAAGGTCCAAAATAGAATTTTTGGAAGTAAGTGACCAATGAAATGTACCCCCCCCCAGATTTTCAGCGACCGGAATACACCACTTTCCAGATATGCACTAGAATAACATGTATCGCAGCGTAACGGGTGATGCAACAGTATGTGCGGCAGCTTATTTCTTTATAACTTGTTAAATCTATTTGATACCTCGTACGAAAATTGTACGAAGGCCTCATTATAGAGGGAGATTCAATACTAGATATTTACCAATTAATTATCGTAAGATGTTTGATATGAATAACGTACTTTCATAACGTACATTCACATTGTAACAATTCGAATGATCTTGGCTGTCTGGGTGACGCCGCGTCGAAGGCTGTGTTGCCGACGTTTCGACCTCCTTATCGTGGTTTTCCTCATGGCCTTCGACGCGGCGTCACCCAGACATTCACATGATTCCGGCCGCGGAAGCCTATTGTAACAATTGTAACAGTTCCTTTAAACTATAACGTTCGTACAAATTTAACTGTTTACCCAGCAAAGTGTGACAGATTCCGTGTTTCCGGACGCGTTAACTGCTGTGGTCATTACTCCTGTAAGTGTAGTGCAAGTTCTTCACGGAAGGGGGGTGTTCTTTCCTCGCAGGAGGGTGAGATTCGGAACCAACCTACACGTCAGTATGTGGAGGTTTTCCTCACGCATACATAGATGCATGATGGATGATAGATGCATCTATCAGCGTGGCCTTGCACCTGCCGGCAAAAGCTCTAAGCCCCCGACTGGTATCCCGGCTTGTGTGGTAGTGTATTTCGTGTAAGTGTGTGTGTCTCTACGTGTTTGGAAGTAAGGGGTGATGAAACAATAACGAAGAAGAAAGAACGATGGTGCGCGTTCCGAGGCTCTGCGGCATTCGCCTGTTTTCATCGGAGAAACCACAGAAAACAACCGATCAGAGCAGCCGGCCGCTAGAATTATTTTCCAGACAGCGGCTGAATTCGACCAAGCTCTCTAGATGCAGTCGAAAACCCCGACCCTGTCGGGTCTCAGATCCTAGGACCTCCGACCAGAGGCATTGCAGACATCAGTTGAAGCCCTGATCCATCTGGATAGATCAGATGGATGTTGATCCTTTTTTTATTTCCTTTTATTTTCAGCACAATATTTACATTGCGTTGCTTCTATTCTAGCTTCAAATCTAGGGGTTCCCTAAACCTAAGTAGCCTAATGCTATTGTTATGATTTACAACAACTTATAGAAGGCAATAAATTATTAGAATTCTAGGGTGTACTTTTCCTTAAGAATCTGATAGAATGTTGTTTATAGGGGTCAGAACACAAGACATGTATTTTAATAAATCTTTTTATGAAAGTGATTTCAGATCACTGACGTAGATTACAAATATTTATTACATTAACTAGCTATAAAAATTGGCACTGCATCGACATCCCTGTTTTAATAAATCTTAATATGAAAGTGATTTCAGATCACCAACGTAGATCACAAATATTTAACACAGTAACTAGATATAAAAATCGGCACTGCATCGAAATGCCTGTTTTAATAAATCTTAATATGAAAGTGATT
The DNA here is from genome assembly GCA_031308135.1 of Acheta domesticus. Classification (NCBI taxonomy): domain Eukaryota; kingdom Metazoa; phylum Arthropoda; class Insecta; order Orthoptera; family Gryllidae; genus Acheta; species Acheta domesticus. The sequence continues at coordinate 172,057,014 of JAHLJT010002406.1, read as the reverse complement.
TCAGATCACCAACGTAGATCACAAACATTTAACACAGTAATTAGGTATAAAAATCGGCACTGCATCGACATCCCTGTTTCAATAAATCTTATTATGAAAGTGATTTCATATCACCATCGTAGATCACAAATATTTAATACAGTAATTAGGTATAAAAATCGGCACTGCATCGACATCCCTATTTTAATAAATCTTTTTATGAAAGTGATTTCAGATCACCAACGTAGATCACAAATATTTAACACAGTAACTAGATATAAAAATCGGCACTGCATCGAAATGCCTGTTTTAATAAATCTTAATATGAAGGTGATTTCAGATCACCAACGTAGATCACAAACATTTAATACAGTAATTAGGTATAAAAATCGGCACTGCATCGACATCCCTGTTTCAATAAATCTTATTATGAAAGTGATTTCATATCACCATCGTAGATCACAAATATTTAATACAGTAATTAGGTATAAAAATCGGCACTGCATCGACATCCCTGTTTCAATAAATCTTATTATGAAAGTGATTTCAGATCACCAACGTAGATCACAAATATTTAATACAGTAACTACGTATAAAAATCGGCACTGCATCGACATCCCTGTTTTTATAAACCTTATTATGAAAGTGATTTCAGATCACCAACGTAGATTACAAATATTTAATACAGTAATTAGGTATAAAAATCGGCACTGCATCGACATCCCTATTTTAATAAATCTTTTTATGAAAGTGATTTCAGATCACCAACGTAGATCACAAATATTTAATACAGTAACTCGGTATAAAAATCGGCACTGCATCGACATGCCTGTTTTAATAAATCTTATTATGAAAGTGATTTCAGATCACCAACGTAGATCACAAATATTTAATACAGTAACTAGGTATAAAAATCGGCACTGCATCGACATGCCTGTTTTAATAAATCTTATTATGAAAGTGATTTCAGATCACCAACGTAGATTACAAATATTTAATACATTAACTAGGTATAAAAATCGGCACTGTATCGACATCAATATTTTAATAAATCTAATTATAAAAGTGATTTCAGATCACTGACGTAGATTACATTAACTTAATACAATAACTAGGTATAAAAATCGGCACTGTATCGACATCAATATTTTAATAAATCTAATTATAAAAGTGATTTCAGATCACTGACGTAGATTACATTAACTTAATACAATAACTAGGTATAAAAATCGGCACTGTATCGACATCAATATTTTAATAAAATCTAATTATAAAAGTGATTTCAGATCACTGACGTAGATTACAAATATTTAATACATTAACTAGGTATACATACGGATAACCGCAAACCTATTCGCGTACAGGTATCGACAGCGCTGGCTTCCGGAGGCGAGGTAATGCCCGGGGCTTTGCGGCGGGGTCAGTGGGGCTCCGGGCGCGATAGCCTCGTGCGGGGGCGGCCGAGGCCCCGGAAATTGGGTCCGGCGCGGGCGCGAGTCGGCCATGCAATTTACGCATCGGAGCGCGCACTCTCGCGCGTGTGTACGCGACGCAGAACCTGGTGGAGTGGGCGTTTTCATTATACACCACTCGGAACGCGCGGATTATCTCCGCAGAGTGAAATGCGACACTAAAATAGGACGCGGTGGTAATGGTTTTCTTTTAGGACCGGGAGACGTAAGTTCCTTTAGAAACTACCTTGTGACGTGGATTCTCCCGATTCGATAAATAAGGGTCGTGCGTTAACCTTTTCAATTGAATCGCCAGTTCTACACAACGTAGTGAATATCTGATACCCCCGAGCTGCGGGATCGACGGATTTGGATCCCGCCTCGGGAATGAATGTTTGCTTGTGTCTCGCGGCATGGTTGGGGCTTTTCCAAAACAAAATATATCTCCTAATAAATGTAACCTTTTTCGTAAATCATGCATGAAAATTAGTTCTTATAATAAATAATTATGTAACCTTGCCTGGGGTCTCCCCATAAAGAATTCCTCCCCCCCAAATCTAATTCTTAGAATTAAATTATTATTATCAAGATTATTTTAAGCCAACAATACAAATGTAATGTAAACTGAACTTTATAAAATCTGAAAATATTAATAATGAAAAAATAACAAAAAACTGTTTATTGGTTGGAAAGAATTACTCGTAAAAATCAAAGCACCGCAAGGACCGTATAAAACAAAAAGGTAGTGCAATGTAACCAAAACTCTTGGGCGTCACGAATCAAAATTGTTGACGTCCCGCATTTTGAGAACGATCCCAAGAGAACGAACTTGTAATTTTCCATAAAGTCGTACTAAAAATAATGTACGTTACTCGTACGAAAGAGACTTTAGGATACACATTTCAAAATGGTGAACTTGGATCCTTCGTCGCCTCGTCCGTTAACTTGTCAGTCGTTCGTCAAAGACTCGCAATCATTAGTACGCCCTTTCCTTTTTCATATGCGCAAAACACGTAGGTGAATTTGAGAACGAGTAAACAGCAAGAGGGTGAGATGGGAGATCTACGGTAAAGGTAGGGTTGCCAACCGTCCTCCATTTGGGAGGACAATCCTCCATTGACGTAAATTGTCCTCTCGTCCTCCTTTGTATTTTAAATTTCCTCCTTTTAGAAAATTATAAACATTTGTTGTCATTTAATGCATCACATGATAACAGATTATTTTGTATCATTTATTGTTTAATTTAGGACATAGAACATGAATATCCTTTTCCTGAACGCTGACACACGCATGCATGATAGTGTCTCTGCCTGCCAATTAAAATAAAAGAGATGCTCAGACTATCTTTATCTGCATCTTGTGATAGAATATTTTCACTTGAATCGCAAATGGAGAGAATATCTATTTTCCTTCTCTTAGTTATTCCTCTGCACCCCAAAATTTTGCGACGAGGATGGGATTCGAACCCACGCGTGCAGAGCACATTGGATTAGCAGTCCAACGCCTTAACCACTCGGCCACCTCGTCTCCCATAGGCAGGGTGTTTATTAGCAATATTCTTTACCTGTACCTTTTCGGAATGTCAAGAAACTGTTCAAGTACCTTGACGCAAGCGTGCTTTGCCTACCACATTTTCCACTTGATGAACCAGATTGTTGATCACAAGTATACAGAGTACCACACGTACAGAGCTGATTGGCTAAAGCCGAGTGGTTAAGGCATTAGAATAGCAGACCAATGCCTAACCACTCAGCCACCACGCCTCCTTCAAGCGTGGTAGTTATTAACATTATTCTTTACTTGCAGCACCTCAAGCCGCATCAAGAGATATAATTAATACAATGTAACGTGTACATATCTATACAACAATAAAGAATATATTATTGTATTATTTGAATCGAACGTCTATTAAGATCAATTATTTGATAATGAAAATCTATCAATCCATTTAGAGAATCAAGGTACCCAGGAGTATATAGTCTTGTTAAATACTATTTTAGGTAGTAGGTAGTGAATATTTTCTTACTACTAAATGTATATTATATTTTTACATCATATTTACCATATTCCCTTTGTTAAGATCAAAATCTTTTTTTTTTATGACGTATATACCTACACTTACATGCACTACATTACCACACATGTCGGTAGAGGAGTCGGGAGCTTAGAGCTAGTCGCGGCTGGGGCGGTGCCCCAGCTGGCGGGAGATACCTGGTTAGGGAATCTCGGAAGCCGACGGTAGGTGGGCATCCGGATCCCGCCATCGAGCGGGAAGATCACCGCCATCTCCCGCCATAAAAACATGCACTGCATTTATGGGACTAATAAACTTAGCAGCTAACGCGCCAGAAAATACATCAATCCATCAATCGTAGGAGCTTGTAATTTAATATACCGTAAGTACATTGATATCATCTTCAAAACCTTACCCCACTTAGGTAGGGATCGGCTTTTTCGGATCGCTTACTACGATCCATTATGATTTGACTGTGACTTTTACAATAGGCTGGTAGCCTGACATCAGCCCGCACCCCCAACCTGGAAGACTGATGCTGATGTAATGAATCATAAGACAGGTCCTCCAATACAATGTATCGTTTCTCTTAAAAAAAACGAAAATTTACTTCACTAGTGCAAATTTATATGAATGTAAATGACCTTAGCTAGCGATACAATTGAAAATAAAAAACAAAAAGAATGTTAAAACCAAATAGCATGAGTAAAGTATTTTGTATCGTCGTACATTGGACAATACGTAGAATGAATCTCTCTATAACTCGTTCTTCAATATCTTGTCTCCTAAGGCGGTTAATTCTTTTGCTCGTTAATCCTGCTATCCCGCCGAATAACGCAGACGTTAAATACGAAATTACCGCTGTTTTCTAGTCCTGATGGTGCACGAAACCCATGCAGCGGCGGCGCGCGGCTGACGCCCCCGCAGTCGCCACATCCTCCCATTAAGGGCGAGGAAAAAAGGCCCTTCGCGGTCGGGGCGGCCGCCGCCGCCGCCGCCATTAGTCTTCATTAGGGGCGAAATAAATAGCGCACACGCGCCTGCGTGGCCGCCGCCTAAGCCGCAGGCGGCCAAGGCCCCGGGCGCAAGGTGGTGGGGGGGGGCGGAGGGGGATGAGTCAGGCGGGGAGCCGGAGGGGGAGTCGGTTTTGGTTGGTTGATTAGTGACTCAGGGCGTGCCAATTTCTAAGGTCATCTGTCCCGTAAGTGTAGTACATGATCATCGTGGGAGGTTCATCGTTTCCACTGGATGACGAGACCTACCGTCGGCTACGGAATTTTCCCAAACCAGGTACCTCCCATCAGCCGTAAACAGCCCCAGCCGCGACAAGCTCTAAGCTGCCGACAGGTATCCCGACATCTGTGTTAGTGAAGTGCCTGTAAGTGTAAGTCTTCGTAAGTGACGGATACAAGAGGACCAGGAATGGGAAGGAAAGATCTCGCGCGTTGCGTGGCCCGTTTGTTCGCCTGTTACTGATCAGAGAAACGGAAAACTACCAGTCGGAGCAGCCGGCCGCTAGAATTCACCACGAAAGAGCGACAGGACTCAGCCTAACTATGTAGCTAGTGTCGAAAATTCTGCCATCGTCGGGACTCGAACCTAGGGCCTCCCGATCATAGGCACTGCAGTGACATCAGCTGATGCATCAGTAACGATTACATCAGTAACGTATCCAACAGCTTGAGTAGTTCATCCGAATGGTTTTGATCACATTTTTATTTGCTTTTAGGGCATTTTAAAAACATTTAAAAAGCATTTTATTGATAATGTTTGGCAATATTTTAGGTCATCAAAATCCGCACCTACTACTGAATAAACTGTACGATTCATATTACTAGTTTGTGACCAGTGACGTTTTCTTTGGGTATGAAAGTCGTGGTGTGTCAACGCCCAAGGAAATAAAACATATCTTTTGTTTTTCTTTTGAGTTCATTATTTTTTTGCGTTTTTCATTTATTTGTTCTTCCGTGGGATTGCCATCATAGGTCGACATCAGCGCGTCCATGCAACGCAGGCTGCGTGGGAGCGCATCTCAGGCCGTTGGCGAGCGTCACCAACGTCACAGGCTCTTTAGAATTATGCAGTCCAAATGGTTAATAATTACATTAATTATCATTAATTTTAACAATGATATTTAATATAACTATTTGCCATTTGGACTGTATAATTCTAAAAAACCTGTAACAAGTATTGTATCACAGCTTCCGGGTTGATGGCCCCCATCTCGATCAGGTTTTTCGTCCAGTTTTCCTGATCCTATGAGCAAATGCTGGCCCCTTGTTTTGCTCCTGGACAAAAATTTAATTTCATTATTTGTGCACGTCTTTTAAATTTCAGTGGGAAACACAGTTATTCAAATTATCGTTTTCCATATTGTTGCGGCAAAAAGTATTATTCTTTCATGAAGAGCATGATTAGGGTCAAGGGCACAACTTTATAGCTAATTTACCTTTGAAAATAGATTTTATTATATCGGAGCGATTTTTTTGTCAACAAAACGTGAAAAAAACGCCCTTTTTTATGTATTCAAAATTCGACTAGAATATGGTTTAGGATAGAGATCACAGAATTATGAAAACGAGCACAAATTTCATTTCTCCCCATAGCTCGTCACACACAGTTTTTAACTGTTTTTGACGTAAATAAATAAACGTCTTCAGGACGAGTAGGGTGGCCGCAGTGCATTCACGCGGACGTCCCGCTACTCACGGGCGAAGCGCACGAAGTCGTTGGATCTTGATTCAACGGCCTACTATGAGCAAGCGTCCGTGATTGTGATATTCTGCGATGTGTGTTGCAGCCTTTAGGGATACTCATGAAATTAATGTTATTTTGAGATGGATTGTAAAAAAGTAGTTCAAAAGTTGTTTTTTTTAAACATTACTTTCCTTTCTTCCCTTTCGTATGAAGAAAAGAAACGAGAAATTGATAATGAGCGACCACTCCCTAACCTAATAATATTTCAGAATTTAATTTTTAAAATAACAACTGGAGAATGGGGAAAATATCGAACTGTATTTTTAAATATTTTAACATGTTTTATTCCCATCTTTACAGAAGAAACTAAAATACCCTCATTGCTGTCATTTTCCTCATTGTCGTTATTTCCATCTGTTGTTTGTAAGCCAACTAATGCGCATGATAAAGTGTATAATGAACTATATATTACCAAAATAAAAATAAATGTGAAATAAGGAGGAGGGGAGGTGCTCGGATATGATCGGCTCTAGTTTAGAGGGTGGTGAGCGGCAGGGGAAAAACTGGTCAGGGTCAACGTGAGTGCCGTCGCCACAACTCTTTTATTTGAGCAGCGCCGTGCATTAAACATCTCTCGCTCACAAATTTGCACGCGAGACGACTACAGCAGAAGCCGTGGTCTCAGCGGGCGGGAGGCGAGTGTCCTAGCCACTGCGTCACGGGCGTAAACCATGTCTCCTAATTAAAAAAGGCGCGCGCGGGAAACCGGAGGCGCCCCGGGGACCAACGGGCGAGCGAGAGGCGAGGCGACGCCAAGCGGTCAGAGAGCTCTTGCACCGCTGGTCTCCGTTCCATGAGCGGGATGAGCAGCTGGTTCAGCCACATGAGCGATTATACACACTCTTTTTCATTCCGGGTAGATTAGAACGCGTGAGTACGTTTGTGAATGCAGTCGACTCCGGTTATAGCGAACTCGGATATAGTGAACCCTTGTTTGGAGTGAACTTAAGTCTCTGGTCCCGTATCACTTACATTACAAATAAGCAAGAAGATTCGGTTATAGTGAGCGTGAACCTCAGCTACAGTGAACGTAGGAAAAACGTCCTGGAAACTAATATCTTTAAAAAAATGTCACCTCAATGAAACCAATTACAAAAGGCAGCTTGGGAAAAATATCGTCGGCCAAAGGTCATAATCAAAGAAGTCTCCCGTAAATAAAAGTAACGGCCCTGGAATTGGGGACCATGGAGGCAGTGGACAATGAAGAATCAAGTACTACACATGTCGGGAGGCCTTAGCGCTTGTCTCGTCAGACCGGGAGAGATGGCTCAGTGCATCAACCTGATGTCACTGCAGTCCCTCTGACCGGGAGGTCCTAGGTTCCACTCCCGACGGCCGCAGAATTTTCGACACTAAGTCAGCTAGGTCGAATTCAGTCGCTGTCTGGCGGAGAATTCTAGCGGCCGGCTGCTCTGATTGGTTGTTTCTCCAATCATCACAAGGCGAATGCCGGAGCAGAACCCTAACAAACGGGCCACGGACAACGCGCGATCTTTCCTTCCTCTTCCTTGTCCTATCCTCTCCTCTTACACACACACTTACGCTAACATGCACTACACTATCACACATGCCGGGAGACCTGTCGGGAGCTTACAGCTTGTCCCGGCTGGGGCGGTGCCCCGCTGGTGGGAGATACCTGGTTGAGGGGAAAACCCCGCTAGTCGACGGTAGGTCGGCGCTAGATCTCGCCATCCAATGGGGAAAAGATCACCGCCACCTCGCGAGAAAAAACACGCATTACACTTACGGGACTAATGACCAAAGTAGTTGACGCGCCCGGAAACACGAATCAATCAATCAATCATTGTCTCGGCAGGGCCAGTGCCACGCTGGTGGGAGATACCTTGTCGGGGAAAATCCCCGCAATCTGACGTAGGTCAACGACGGTTCTCCCCATCCAGCGGAGGAAGGATACAGCCTCCTCCCGCGAGAAAAAAGACACTACACTTACGGGACTAATGTCGGACACGGTAATCAATCATTAATGAAATATTATTCACGTGCATTATTCTTTAATTAAAGGTTTCTGCATTGCGAGTTCTGCTGAAGGCACGATAAAGGAATAGCGAGACCTCTTTGATATGTGACTGACTAGGTTGTCCGTTCACCTTCGTCGTGCCCACTTCATTTTGAATTTTCCAATCAAATAAATAATTTCTGTCAAATGAATAAGAATAGTCGTATAAAGTGAAATACTGCATTAACAGCTGAATCACAGAAATAGTCTGAAATAACTAATTCAAAACTTTTTATTGCATTTCTATAACATTACACGCCCTTTTTAATCGTCATTCCTTTGAGGTAGTGCTTAAAAAGGCACTATCATGACCAACAACTATCAATCCGAAAATGTCAAAGAAAAGATGTATTTGAAGGAGTAAGGGAAGTTTTCTGTATTTTTGTGATGTAGAAATGATGTAACCTTTTTCATTGCACGGAACGCAGTACATCCAATTTTATCCAAAAGCTTCTTGATTCTGAAGGCACTTCTCAATTTATACGCTACTTTCTGGAGTGCACTTGCGAAAAGTAGAAAAGTAAATACGTCAAAAGTTGCAAAAAAGTACAGTTTCCACGAACTTCCAGTTTTATTGAATATTTCCGAGTCATTTACTGTATACTACTATTCCTTTCAAAGCATAATACTTTTTCTGTACACAACTTCAGACTGGAGTTCCTCTTCAGTATTTTAACGGCTAGCTACAAAAACGCAGGAGATTGTCGCACAGGGCCATATACTTACAGGACACATACGTTTGCTTGGGCAAGTCACACAGAACACCACGTGATTTTAATGGCCACTATGAAACAAGTTATGTGAAGAACCATGTAAGAATCATAGCTAGAGTTGTGAAATCAAAACGGACCTATTGCTCGCGTATACCCCGCGTGGGCTACAAGTACCCCACACTTTGCTTGTAGTACCAGAGGGATTGCTCACCAAAGAGGGCACCTAGAGTACAGGCAGCCTATAAGTGACTCATAGTTCGATGCGCTGTTGCCACACATTACTACGCTCATGGCACCACGTGCATCACAGATAAATTAAATCTTAAAACATTAACAGTTACTGACAAGTGACGACACGTCTTTAATCATATTAATAACACAGCCGAACCTTCTCGCCTCCGCGACTGCGTATGAGTCAGATGAGCGGCAGCGCTGAACCCTGGCTGTGAGAAAATAAACAAATCCTCGCAAGCTGATTGCTTCAGAGCAGGTCACATGATATACCACATCACATGGCGAGAGAACTGTCAGTACGCTGCCGGTACTGTAGGCTATTGGCCTTTATCCACAGACCCCTCCTGTGTATAAGCATAGAGGAAAGATGTACATCCTTAGTCTATGGTACAAGTACACTTTCGAGCTGGCATCCAGAAACGCCGTAACGCAGCATTCCACCGTCCCAATTAAGCCTGCCAGCTCAGAGCTACTAGCGTTCGGGACTAGCACCGGAGTTTTCTCACAAAACACGAGGGCCACTCCACTCACCAGCGCCACTCGCAATACACGGGGGCGAATCCCTTCTCAATAGCCCGTGAGTATTGGGCTCTGCCACGACGAAGCCAACTGCCCATCTGGGGCCGTCCAGTCAGAACACCCAGTGGCTCGGGGCCCCGTTTGCATCCACCTTGACGCTGTCGACGTGAGTATCGCCGGAATATAGAGCAACCTGACAGGAGATTCGTGTTCCCTGTCGGACTTTCATACGTGGGTTTGGCAACAAGCCCCGCATCCAATCCTGTCGAAAGTTCGATGGGTATGCGCCCAACCAGGCGAACCGGGCAACATGGAGCTTGGCACCGCCTCCTCTCTGCCCCACCTTGGCGCTAACGACGTGAGTGCCGCCAGGAAACTCGGGCCCGGGTGGACGGTTCCACCTCCACCAAGAGCCTCAGGACCTGCGGCCTTCTGCCCGCCCCCCCTTCTCCAGGGGCTATTGTTTGCACGGATGAAGTGTTGCACTACTTCATTATTTGTTGTATCATTAAACCTCATAATAATCATAATATCACTAAAATACCGTGCTACTACAGCGCGATTATTCCTTTTCCCTTTAGAGCAAATCTCAGGGAACTTGGGAATGTTATGGCTGAAGCAGCATAAAAAAATATTTACACGACGAATCTGTACAATGGGATACTGTACCATGAAAAGGGTCAAATTATTGACTTTCTTCTTTTTGTCTTAATAAATAGTTCAAACGTTCCTCTTTTCAAAGACCTTTAATATTCATTGAAATATTGTAGTACGCTCATGCGACGCCCCGTCATTTCTGACACTGCAAATAAACACAGCCTCTTATAATTTGACATTTTTATTTTGGGTTGTTTAAATGCCTTTTCAGGACTTGGCGATATTGGTATAATTTAATTCATTATTTGACGCCATTCTCGTGTGGGAATATTTGTCCCAATACAGCAATGGCTAAAGTAGACACGTCTCAATGAGTATGTTCCGAAAAGTAATTATTTTGTAATGAATGTATCTTTTCTCAGAAAATAATTCGCATTGAAATGCAATTTACAGGATACACTTTTTACAGCATTGGCAATAAAGTGACACTGTCAAAGAAAACATCCTTATTAGTATGCTATTTTTTAAAATGTTTGTGCAAAACATGCTGAATTAATCAAACCCAACAGTAAAAAGAGAAAAAACAAAAACAGTTTTTATCATTGTAAAAATGTCTAAATAATAACGAAATTTATTTGAAGTGAATATCAACATTTCGTAATTAAACATTGTCTGAGAAAGGTATATAAAAAATCACAAATTTAACATTGCCCCTTGAAAAGGAGAATGAAGGGATGCCTCACCTTTTTGGAGTCCATGGCGACGAGCGGGCTGGCCGTCACTCCGGTCACCGGAGGGTCCAACCTGCGCACACAAACACTCGGCGTTAGAGCGGAGGCGATTCACTTGCACGGGCTCCTCCCCCTCTGCAGACCCCCAGTGCGTGGGCGCGAACGGATATACACCCTGCGGGTGAGCTCATTGCTAACAGGGTGCTGAAAAACAATGGATGGTCGTTGTTACGGTCTTTCCTGGCGGATAACATGAGAGTCAAAAATTACTGGCAACGGTTGGATCCTACGTGTCTAAATAAACGTGAATATCGTGGATAGAATTGTAGATAAAATATCGTGGATGGTAAAGGGCAGTGTTGTCAAGGTCTATGCCACGAGCTGTGGTCAGAGTGCCACGACGAAATCGCACATCCACGCAATTCATTACCCCGCTCATGGCATGTTACGGTGCCACGACGTGTGCCACTGCCATCAGTAGAAGACCTTGACACAACTGGTATAGGGTAAATAAAATGGATTCTATTGGGTCTAACTAAATTTTTGCTCGCAATTCGAGCCCACGGACGGGCTGGGCTAATGGGTCTATATCCAAGTGCCTGACATTAAATACAATTACACAAACAATAGAGATGTCATGCTGGTAACATCTTAATCTACGACGTCTGCGCCACTACTTAGCAACCGTGAACCATAAGAACGAAAAGAACCGATAAGCAGTCGATCATTGTAGCAACAGCCTAAGTGCACCTAGCAACGCTTAAACCAAAGCAACGATCGTTAGTGTCACACACGAATAGAAAATATCGCTCAGATCTCCGCTCTGTTTACTTGAAAATTGTTTCCACAAAATCGCACAATTTGTCATATTTTCCTCAGCATCATCAAAATAATTATCCTTGGTACTCCCCGGATAGTAACTGTCCTCTAATCTTTAATCTTTATTCAAACAAGGCCAAGGAAATGACTCACAGCATCTTTCACCAAGACTCCGCAACAGAGGCATAACAGGGAAACATCCCAGAAAAAAAGGAGCTTGCAAACCAAAGAAAGCAAGCAAGCTTAGCAGCGCATGGAAAGGAGAGTGGTGAATAAAACAGAGCCCCTAGAATGATTCCCCCTTTTACGGGGGCATCTTTTAATTTCCTGCTGCGCCCGAAAACGGAGCAGCTCATGTTTTATTGGTGAGGAGCCTCTGTCTACAACAGGGGGTTGAGCGGGATTCTGAGCTTTACGTTAGGCTTAGTAAAATACATATGCGTGTATTATTCATTGTGCCAGTGTTCAGTTTAGTAATTGTAATAATTTGTGCATCGTGGTTGCTGTAATCTGGATCATTCGTTCGCTTTAGCCGTATGTTGCATATGGAGGATGGAATATCGAATATTCAAAACATGGTTTCTATAAAAACATGCATGTTTTAAGCATCGATATTTTGAATTGGATGTTTTTAGAACATCGATGTTTTGTGTTCGATGATTTTGTTTCCAGTGTTTTGTTTATGGAAGAAAAACTTCCATAACCACCATTTTTTAAAAGTTAAAATATGAAATAATAACTTTGTACTACTTTTATCGAGCTTTCTATCCCTCGAGGGAGATGATCCTAATATCCTAATAATCCTTCGTCTTTCATCGTGTTTTTTACATGGCGAGGCGTTTTATAGCTTTATTTTGAGCAAAATTTACATTATAAACTAATTTAGGCCTACACTTGCACTGTCAAATTAAATTTTGTAGCGCACAAAATTTAATTTTGGAGATTACTAAACCAGCGTTAAAACATCGATGTTTAAAAATATCGATGGCTTTCGGTCGAGATGTATTCTTCATTGAATTGAAGCCTTATTTTACGTGGCGAGACTCAGGCCATGAGGCCTGCTCTTCCATCTGACCACGCAAATTTCGTTACACTCCTTTCACCAATTGGCGGAGAAACTTGGCGTATTACTTGGGCGACGAAAAACATGATTTGAATTTAACTCAGAGGCTTCATTTACACGCATCATCTTCTAACGTGGAACAGTCGGCTTTACTTCCCCTTCGACGGAAGGCGAGCGTCGCTCTTAAAAATCCAGGGCTTCGATCGGGTGTGAACCCTCAAACTTGGATATAACAGTCCGGTACGCTAACCGTCACACCATCGACAACGATACTTAACACCGATGTTTTAATTTTTGAACATCGATTATTGGCATCATCGATTCTTTGTGGTCGATGTCGCATCACTAGTGCATGTGCGTGTGTTTGTGCGCGTATGTGGCGTTTGTGAGTGTTGGAGAGGAATAACGAAGTGTGTGATGGGGAAGGGGAGAGCAGTTTCTAAACACTTCATATTCGCGTCCAATTATTCTTCTATTAACCTCATTTTACTTCTATTTCTTCTTGTTCAGTTTCTTTCTTTTTTGACTGTTCCTTCTTATCCATTTATTTTTCTGTTTCTTATTTCTGTCATATTATTGCAACTTCTGCTTGTTCTGCTGCTGCTTCATCGATTACATCTGGATCTTTGTTTCACCTTATTTCTTTTTCTTCTTACTCATAGATTTTATTGCTTCATCTTCATTTACTTATCGGGCTTCCTCTCCCTCTGGCTCTTCAACCCTCTGTGAATTTTAGCCTGAGAACCACACTGTTCCAGCTGTTTCAGAGATTTTTCTCTATGAGGGAAAATGGACCAGACGGGGACATGAGACCATCCCGTCGTTCGCCCCTTGTAAATGGGAGGGGAGAAAGGATGAGAAAGGAATAATCACCTGGTACCTGGAATGTTTTCACTTTTTCGTACAGTAAACGCGTACATAGTAGAGAGAAAGTTACGTAATGATAAGAAAAATAGAAGTTGAAATTATGAGTGAAATACATTTGCATTGAATTTTGTCTACCATTGTATATTTTAAACAATCAACGGATTTTGATAATCCAAGAAGCAAACGACTTACTGTAACTGAGTGTCAAATGATTAAAATCATTGTGGACATCACAAAAACGGGAAAATATATTTTCATAATCGAATTACTTCAGACAGAACGAAAGCTATAGAAAAATTGTTTTACTTTTCTCTAAGAGAGCAAATTTGAGCACACATGCTAGATAAACATGTTTAGAGAAGTCGGATTTAATGCTCTTCAACATCTTGATAATATTTGGAGTTGTCGTTATTTCTCTCCTCCTATTTTCAAAAGGTGAAAAGATGACAGGATGGAAAACAAAATCTCGGTGACTCGCGGATTATGTCTGGAAAGTAGCCATTCCTTCCAATACCTGGAGTCAGTGGTGACAACACAAACGAACTCAAGAAGACTTGTCTCCTAGGAAAGGCAGGTTCCCAGAAATAAACGCCAGTTGTTCGGAACACAAGTTCAACTCGAATGTTTCTTCCCGACCCGATGAGACCGCCCTTCGATGCCCGTCTGCTGCAAGTGAAATTTCTTGAGGACTAAACGTGTACGCGGCAAATTTCGTCCAGGTCCCCCCGTTCCTCTTCTCTCACTCCACCAATGCTACAAAATCGATCAGCCCACCACCACCATCAGCCCATCGAAATGACCGAGTGCCGTAAAACATGCTCAAGTACTTGTACAAGCATTTATCGTGAGAATAAATAAAATAAATGTTTACATTTCTTTCAACGGAAAATAGAAGCTCAATTTGGTGTTTACTACTTTTTTACTTTCTCGCTACGGAGTAGAGAGAAAATAATGTAATGCTGCGCGAAAAAAGGCAAGTTTTCGGCAGAAAAAGGCTTATTACTGCGCCCTGGTAACGAAAAAAGGGATAAATCCAGTTGCTAAATTTAGAAAAAAATCCTCTTAACACGTGGTGCAGCCAGAATCCATGTTTGTGGGTCCTTGAAAGCGAAAATCGAATGACAGCAAAACGTGAGTGTCCTCCTATCTGCGAACAACGGTAGTGGCTAAACTGTTTAGCACTGATTTTAGGAGGTATTTTACATGAAGCTCCAGCGACAATTTCAAAATTTTCAAAAAAAAACTTTATTGTTTTCGATTAAATTGTGTTGTTGTATAGTGAAGGACGTTTAAGAGAATGGTGCAGGTCTCATGTTCATTAAAAAACACGATTTTTCGGCGTCTTCCTACAACTAAAATATTAAAGATAGCTTTTTCCCTTCATGAAATACGTTTCTTAAAGATAATTTAAAAATAAGGCCATGTACAATTTTTCGAAAATTTAAGTACTTTTCGCGAAATTTTTTTTTGAAAATAAAGGCGACAAAGTACGTGCTGTTTTGGCACCACTAGTTTTTCACGGGAAAATGAAAATCTGAATACACGTGGGGATTATGTCCGCGGAGTCACCATTCCTACGGATGCCCGGCGTCAGTGCTGCCAACGGCTAACGAGCTCAAGGAGGAATGTGGCTGAAGAGAGCGGCGTTCCTGCGGGTCATTTAGAGGCCTGTTGCGGCGACGCTCCGTGACTCAAAGCGGCGCCGACGCGCTTTCTCCCGTTTTACGGCGGGGAATAAACGCCACGGAGAAAATAATTGTCTTTCCGCGCGCGGGGATTACGCGGTGAAAAGTCGCATAAAGTGTCTTTGAAATATATGTCAATTCCCGCAGACGCTGGATCGGCTGGGCGCGCTCAGAAATCCCGTTCTTTGCGAGGACGCGCGTGCGCGTGCCAATTGCCCTGACGTTGGTTGTGATGGATGAGATGTTAGGAGTAAAAGGCACGAGATCCCAAGGAATGCTCAACGTCTATCGCATGCACAACCAACGTACAACCACGAAATGTAGGAAAATACATAAAGGAGTAGAATAGCTTACAAGTGATTGTCGTGGGATAATATAATGCGACCTCAATTTTTTCAATCTCTATGAATCCAATAACGGTAACTTATTTCTTTGACCTTTCGTGAACATAGAAATAAATTTAACACTTTAAGCCAAGAAATTACCGCTTATAACCTAAATATCACCATTTTGCCTACTTTCTGAACATGCATCTGTAGGCTAATCCTCTTGGCCTACATTTTCAAATAAAGGATATGAATCGGTGCACTTTTAAGCATATTGGTAATGCTAGTTGAAACAATTTTCAAGTTACTCGATATCCTGCCCAGTGAGTTAAAAATTATTTGCAATAATCACTAACGTAGTATCAACACATGCGTTTTCATATACCCTTATTGACTTTATTATGTCTTTCAATGGCATTACAACAAGAGGAGTATCCTCAGAGTTTCAACCAAGGGATATATAAACTCGTCATGTATTACAACATGTACTTCTCACTGCAACGTGTATTATAATAATAACAATATTTTAATGTAATGATATTTATATATCATACAATTCAACAGCAATAAGTAATTATTGGTTCAAGTAGTAAATATGATTATAAAATCTGAGCTTGATATACCAAGTTCCACTTCAGTAGCTGAGAAACTTTATACGACATACATCACATCTATTATTTGTAAGGCTGAATGTTTACGGCTGGCGAGTACACATTTAAAAGAAGTCGTTTCTCTTGCTGCAAACATAGCGTTACAATTCAAGACGGAGCCAAGCAGTTTTATGCGTCACATATAGGTAGCACCACCAAGTACTAGTATTATTTGTACTTAAGTACAAGCATTGCTTGTGCTTGCAGAATACCGGCGGCCCAAGCTGACGCGCGCCTCCCCGTTGCCATAACAACGTCCGTTAAACAATAAGAAAAGAATATTTTCGTTTTGTCCAGCTTTGGAGTTGGTTTGGCACGGAGGCTCTCGCGCGTCTGGCCGCCTCCTGTGAAGGCGCGTTGCGGTGAAGTGGGTGCCCTGTGGATGCAATGGATCCATTTGCTTGGCAGGCCCAGTATTTCAGTAGACACAATAAAATTTTTATTGCAAGTGACGTTTTTGAGAAGAAATTATCCTAAAAGAAGAGAAATATTATATCTATTTTTTTAATTTAGAATGTCACCAATAACAGTTTACCAGTAATTCAAAGGACATTGACTTTGAATTTCACATTATGATTCCCTGCCTGAATTTGTCTGGGCCTCCCCAAGTTTTGAACCCAGCGACCGCCACTGCCCTAGAGGCTCTGACAAGAAGGTCCTAGGATTCGAGCCCCGCCAGGGGCGGGCTTTCAATTAAAACTATGTAGCTACGTCCAATTTAGCCGCTGATATAGGCCGCGCGCGGTCTTTTCTTCTTTTTTATAGTCATATAATCTCCCATTACACACACACACACATACTAAAATGCATTATACTACTCCACAGGCCGGGAGACCCGCCGGGAGCTTAGAGCGGGTCTCGGCGGGGCGGGGTGCCCTGTTGGGGGAGCAAGTCCTGTCAGTCGGCGCCGGATGTTATCATCCACTGGCGGATGAAGACCGCCCTCTCCAGAAACACAGTACTGCGAAAAAACCGCATGACTTCGTTCACAGTTGTAATCTGCAATATAATCCTGAAAATACATCATCTGATTTCCAAAAATCGATTGAATTATGAAAGTAATGGAATCGGACACATTGAATAATTCATGTAAAATATATGATTACCAATTTCTACTAATTTTTGCTTAAAATTTGAAAGGTCTGTTAAAACACATAAAATACAGAATGCCCATTTTCTTTAGATGATGCGATTTCATTTAGTACTACTGTACAATATTCACTACGCTAACAGGCCTAATGACCATAGTACCGAGTAGTCGACATCAGTCTATTTTACACATCGTGTTGTTATATTCGTGGCGTCTCTTGATCACATACTAATCATGTAAATGGGTCTGTTTGTCGTGGTATCGAAACACATTGCTTGGGCTGTGTGGTACAAGAATTTCAGTTGCGCAATTTCTATACATTTTGTGCAATATTCAAATTTAATATATGTTTGATTCAATGCTATCACCTTAACTAGAACTTACACATGTATTTTCATCAGTATTTTGAATTTCTAAGTCTATGAATAATGTCAAGACGATAATTGTTACCTATCAAACATTTTATTTTTTTAATTCATTTTTTTAACGAAATAATTCAAGTGTTACTCTTTTGACAACCAACGGCAAGCTAAATATGGTGGTCGTCCATGCTAATTAGAAACTTGTAAAATGTACCTGGTGAAGTCAATTCGAAAATTACTAGAACCTTCCACATACAATAACAAAATCTCTGGGAATTTTCAAGTTTCATTTTATAGTACGTAAGTAATTTATTTACTGGTTTAAACCTCAGTTACACGCCAGGATACAATTATTTCAAGTTTCGTTAGAACAAGATGTCTTTTTGGCAGCTGGTTGTGAGATGGATGTTCAATGGCTAAACGATTCAAAACGTGGAAGGTGATTTTTGTATCAAATAACACTCAATGTTTACAATATGGTCTGTAAAACCCCAACAGGAATTTGTTTGAAAACATTGTTTTAAAACTTTGTTTTAGAAAAGTTTGTTGCTCCAAACAAAATTCCAATGAATTTACTGAATGCGTACTTCAACAGCAGAGCTCTTGAATTTTTGTGTGTTTTCAGCATTTCGAGCTAAATAGAACTCGACAATGCAATACTTTCTCGTTTTAAAAAATCATAGCAATTGAATAGAATTTGCGTAAGTGGGAGTAGCGCAACCATTCAGTCCAGGAAACCAAAACAAAAATAGAATGAATGGTACAAGGTAGAAAGTCTACGAAAAATGTTTGTAAATGAAGTTAGTTATGTTCTTTGTAAAAATAGTAAGTAACATTCACCCGGAAACTTATTGGAAAGACAATAAAAAAATAAAAGAAGTGGCAAAATTGACACCCCCTCGGTGTTACAAAGGTTAAAGAACCTTTTATATGTCGTATTCAAACCCGCTCCTTTTGGCTTCACTCTTACAAGATGATTGCAGCCCCTACCCATTAAAGGTTGCCAGGTGTTGATCACGTTCTGGTGTCCATGCCGGCCTCTCCACCTTACCACCTTATATCACTAACGCCACGGGCACCTAATCCACGCATGCGGGCTGAGAGGTTCCTCTGCCTCTCTGCGCTGTACAGTCGTCATTTTTCTTCCAGTAATTCGCTCAAAAATAGTGCTGTTTGGTGCTTCCGTTCACTAAATCAAAACCGTTTCTTCAATTCAATGATGCCGAATTTAACGTGGCGGGACTTAGCATATCAGCCCCGTTCTTCAGTCTGGCAACGCAAATTTCGCTACGCTCCTTTTACCATATGGCGGAGAAAGACGGTATCACTAGGGCGACGAAACATACGATTTTCAATATATCTCAAAGGCTTCCTTTGGGCTTGAGCAAAGTTTACATGCAGTATATCTACAAAATGGCACAGCCGGCTTTAGTTCTCTTCCGAAGGAAGGCGTACGAAGGCTTTTTTCGCTCTTAAAAATCCACGACTTCCATCGAGTTTAAATTCCGCATTTTTTATGCTCTATTAAATGATGGGTCAAGAAAGTTTATTTTTAAACGATCAAGAGAATTTATGCTCATAAATTGACACTTGTGTTTTTAAAGTAACAGCTCTCGCGGACATTGCCACCGGCACCGTTCCGGTTGAATGATTACAGGTGATTCCGGGTTCGTCAACGGCTGTCATTAGTCCCGTAAGTGTAGTGCATGTTTTGTAGTGAGAGTTTGTCACCCTTTTTTTCCTATTTAAGGACGCATCAACTAGTAGGTCATTAGCGACCTCTATTGGATTTAACGTTATGGTACGAGGATGAAATGATATGGTGATGTTAGGAAGTGAACGAACACATACAACCATGCCCGAGGCGGGGCTCGACACCTCGGCTATCAGTCCGAGATCACTACGGCTTACTTTAGTGCAAGATCTAAAGAGATACATTCCTACGTGAAGCGATTGCAAAGAAACATTACTCGAAACATCTGTACAGAAGCATCTTTTGAAACAGGACAGGCCTTTCGAAACCTCCACCATACCTAACACGTAGGCACACCCCACCCCCCGCAAGACTTGTGCTGCAACAAGCCGACTTTGGCCCTCCGAGCGCTGTTGAGCGAGTCGCGGAGTCGACTCCAGGACACGCCCATCCCGCCGGCCCGTCGCCGGGCGACGACTGCCCTCGCTGCCGCAGTCTCGCGGATTATGAATCGATTGCGTCCGCCGCTCCACGCCGCCGGCCCATTCCGCCCCGCGCCGGCGCGGCGCTGCCTCCCCTCTGCATGCGCCGCACGTATTTACGGCGCAGAAAATGAAAGTGCCACCGCCGCCGCCGCCGCACAATGGGTCCGTTGGGAAATCAGTTGAGGAAAATACACAGTTCCAAACTACTACATCTGGATTAATTGATTGATTGTTAGTGATACCGGACGTGTTAACTAACAGGATCGCTAGTCCCGTAAGTGTAGTGCATGTTTTATTGCAATTTGGGGGTTGTCTTCCCCCACTGGGTGACGAGATCCGGTGTCGATCTACCGCCGGCTGGCGGGGTATTCCTCAACCAGGTATCTCCCACCAGCGTGGCGCCGCCCCAGCCGGGACCAGCTCTAAACTCCCGACCGGTGTCCCGACATGTGTGGTAGTGTAGTGCATGTTACTGTAAGTGTATGTGTGTGTAAGGGGTGAGAATAGGACAAGAAAGAGGAAGGAAAAATCGCGCGCGGTCCGTGGCCAGTTTGTTAGAGTACTGCTCCGGCATTTGGCTGGTGTTGATCAGAGAAACCACGGAAAAATATCGTTCAGAGCAGCCGGCCGCTAGAATTCTCCTCTAGACAGCGACTGAATTCAACCTAGCTGACAAGCTAGTGTCGAAAATCCTGTCACCGTCGGGATTCGAATTTAGGACTTCCCGGGCAGAGGGACTGCAGTGACATCAGTTGATGCCCTGGGCCAACTCTCTCGATCTACACCTGGATATGGCATTCAGAATAATAACGACAGAACCCAACCGAAGTTCATTTTGAGAAAAAAATATTTTTTCTGTTTTCGTTCATGCTTACTTACACTCCGGGCTTTACCCGTGAAATACGAGTAGGTGGGAATTAAATAAATATATTTTAAGAACGTTTGTTGTTATTTTTTATTTATATTTTTACTTTTATTTTTGTATGCATATTCTCTTTTTTATTATTGAGAGAGAATGCTCTGAGAAGTTCGTGACATGTCACAGTGCCACGAAGCGCGCCACTTCTACCAGTAAGAGACCTTGACATCATTGATCTATTTCACGAACTTGGAGGGAGAGAGATCATGAGAGAATGGCTGCTTGCTTCTTCATTTTCACTTATGTTAGTAACAAGTAAATTGGAGATACCGGAAATGAAAAATAATTTTGACCGCTATTTGCCTCATTGGAACCACCGTACGTGGACCTCGCTCCCCGGTGAGCCATCGGGCCGCGTTACTCCACCGCGACGGCAGCGCATCCGGCGGCGGCGGCGCCAACTAATGCTGACACGGAATGCATTGAAGAATCATTAGTTATTGATTCCGCGCGCGCCAACGGCTTAGGCCATAAGACCCGTAAGTGTAGTGCATGTTATATCCCGGGAGCTGGCGGTGTTCCTTTTCCGCTGGTACTACACTATTACTATAGGAAGGGACCGCTTTGACAGCTACAACTTGGCTAGCACAGTGGCTGGGGAAGGTTCTCCCTCCAGAAATATGGTACTTCAGTGGGGCCCTGCTCCAGCTGGAGCAAGTTCTAAATTCCCAACATCTGTGTTGGTGGAGTGCATGTAAGTGTGTGCATGTGAGTGAGAGAGACGGGGAGGATAGAACAAGGAAAAGAAAGGAACGATGTGGAAAGGTCTGGGACCTGTATTCTAAGGTAGTGTTCCACGATTCGTCTGGTATTGATCGGAGACACCATACAAAACTGCCGATCAGGAAAGCTGGCCGGTAGAATTCTTCTCCAGACAGTGGCTGAATTCGACCAAGCTGCGTAGCTTGAATTGAAAGTCTGCTTCTGCCGACACGTACCCTGGAACTTCCCGGACAACGATGCTGCGGACGCATCAGTGTTACTGCTGCTCTGACGAAGCCGGTTAGCACAGATGAAGACCACACAGGACGCAAAGAGCAACGTGCAACTATTTCGCTTCCCATCTGCGCAGTCAGCACGACGCGTGTGGGATCTCGTGAGAGGGAATGTTGCAAGTGGACAGACAGGCTATTAGATTGTCCTTTACGACGGTACCTAAGAGGAAAACACGTCGGTGCACACGTCACACATCAGACAATTCACAGGAGAACAGTTTTGATCCAAGAGAAGTCGTTTATTTTGTGATTATAGAGGAAGCTTTTTACTCTACTGGATGTCGTCTTTAAGCCATTGCATTTATGATATTTCACTCCCAAAAATATAATATTTTAAACTCATTTCTGCATTTGACTCAACAATGACGTTGTTTGCAAAGTGCCATTTTTCTTGGAGTACTAAGAGTACTAAGTTCATTTTATTCGAACGTGGTAATGACTCTTTCTTGCTGAGTATATTTACGTGGGAAATTGCGACATCTTTATTCACCGCACCAATGCGTCATGAAAAAACGGAAACTGATTGCCCTGGAGATAAATATTAGTCTTTGCTTTACAGCTATTCCCAAAGATGGTGCCTCTGTCTCTGCATACACTCTGACCGGAAGCTCCTAGATTCGAGACCCGATAGCCGGATGTTCGACACTAGCTATTTAGTTAGGTCAAATTCAGCTGCTGTCTGCGATGAAATTCTAGCTGCCGGCTGCTCTGTTCGGTAGTTTTCCATGGTTTCATGGTTTCTCCCATCAATACCAGGCAAATACCGGAAAAGTGCCCTAACAAACGAACCACGGACCGTGCGCGATCTTTCCTTCCTCTTCCTTGTCCTATCCTCTCCCCTTACACACTACATATGCACTACCCTATCACTCATGCCGGGAGACCGGACGGGAGCTTGGAGCTTGACCCGGGTTGTGCGATGCTCCACTGGGAGCAAGAAAGAAATCTCCTGCCGACTTGTAGGTCAGCGCCGGATCTCTCCATCCAGCGAGGAAGAAATCTACCACCAGCTCCGGCGACAAAACATTCACTACACTAACGAGACTAATAACCATAAGAGTTGATATCTCGAAATCATCAGTCAATCAATCAATCAATCCCAACTATGGGCATTGGACACAGCTATATAAAGTAATAATAAAATACTAATTGTTGTGCACTATTTTAAATACAGGGTTTTACAGAATTTCGGTATTTCTTAAATGGCCCACTATTAAACTGTTTCAAATGAATTGTTCATCGACAGTGTTTCCTTCGTACCAAGCCAGCATTTCAGTCATATCAGTATTGCGCTATCGGATCCTCGACTGACGAAGCAAACAGTTGTTCCCCTTATTCTAGCATTCTCTTGTCAAGGAGTTGGCAGAATTTTCGCGTCGCTCTCCACCACAGCAATGCGGCTGACTTCGCTCGATGATCGTTTCCCAGAGAGCCATCGCATTCCTCCTCGTGCTTATGGTTCTAATAGCGTTAATGCTTTTTTAAAATTAATAACAAAGTTATATTTGAAGCATTTCGCCTTCTTGCCATTAGCAAAGAAAAAATAAACTACTCACTTACTCACTCCCACTCTGCTTTAAATGACCTGACCTTGCAGATCGTCTTTTTCTTGACTTGTTTATCATCTTCGCCGTATATTCGTAGTATATATGGATCTATACAGCATGTGCAAAATTAACGGTGGTCAGTCTTAGCGATCTCTTCAATCTCTGGGTTCACATTTATGAGACTCCGTTGTGTACGAAGTACGCGGAAAATTTCCTTGTGGAGTTTTTTTTTCCCTCCGCATCTCCAACTCCTTGATTACACTGTAAGATTATACGACTGTACAAGATACACGAAGGCAAAATATGTACTGCAGAGAATGAAATCATAAACCAATATCAAAATAATTGGTGACAATATATAAAATGAATACCAGAAGAGAGGCGATCCTGCTAGAAAGCAAAAAAGGGAGCAGAAACATAATATGTAGACTTTTAAAAAAGCTGTTAGTCGAAACTGGCGATGACCCTAGTCAGTATCAGAAGTACTAGGACAAGATCAAGAAGAAGATGTAAAATGTGTGAAGAAACCGTTCTCGCGACAGGTAGTGACAGAGTTATTTTCCTACTTCCTTCGTAGCTCTATTAACATTCATCCATCAAAACATTCACGTTAAGGTCTAAGTCATTAGCAAAACTTGTAAACATACTAAAAAAACAAAATTAAATGCTTGTTTTACAGAAGCGTTTGTTACAGCAATGGAAAAAATGGTAGGTATCCATTTTTAGACTGAAAAAATAAGCATACCTAAGAATTGCCCTAAAGAACGGGCTTCAACCGACAGAAAGAAAGCAGGAGAGGAAGAGGGAAACAGAAAGACAGAGACATATATTGCCGATGACGATTTCTGTCAAACATCAGGCTAGCTGCGGTCGTGAAGTGTTGGACTGATGGCAACGTTAATCTGTCGCGAAAACAAATCAATTTTCGCAAACCGATTGCTCGTCGACATGTAACGCAACACTCGTTCGCTGTTGTTAGCAGTGAGGGAAGTAAATTTTATATTCAAGTTCAGACAATTGGGTGTGCGTGAGGATTTTATGCAATTCAGTCACTTCCAAGTTAAGAGTAAAATGAATAGAGAAAGTACTTTTTTAAAATTATGCTGTATTGTGAGTTTGGAAGGGTACAGATCTGTTGAGAAAATAAACACATATATTTAGTTATTAAGACGTGAAATGATATCATTTGCAGAATATGTTCAATGTTCCTTATTCTAGACGGTACTTCATTTGTCCAATTATGCTCGATTCAATAAACGCACGTTTCGAAGAGATTATATTCGAATGACAATCCTGTACCTATTTATCATTTCTGAAAAGACTCTTAAAACTTAAAAAAAATCATGTCCAGCCCAAGTCTCCATCGGTGAGACTTGTTAGCAAAGATTCATTAGAGCAGAGGAACCCTCAGCTCAGAAGACAGAAGTAATAATAGGAGAAAGAAAAAAAGAAAGAACGAGCAAAATTTACAACCTGCTCTTTCTTACTCCCACGGTGTATCTACCTGCAATTGATCGTAGGAAACTACAGAAACGCCCGATCAGAAAAGCACGGCCTATAGACGTCTCATTAACTGTGGAAATAGTCAATTTCCCTTCTCGAGTCAAAAATGCGTCTCACTCTCTGGCCCATCACACACAGTGGCGTAGAAGATCTCATGAAAACATTAACAGGTTGTACTTCTCCTCGAAGTCAGTGACCTACAGTTTGAACTGTTTTTCGGAGTTAAATAAATAAACAAACAAGTCCGTTCCTGAGGCATTGAAATACATTTATTTCAGCCCGGGCATTTTATAAACCATCAGAATAGCAAGGACGGCTGCTGCTGCCACCGCCTTTCGCCCGGGTTCAGAGTTCGAATCTCGCCTAAAACACAAATATTTTCAGCTAGGCATTTTGGAGTGGAATGAAATGAGAATCCATCAAGCGACCCGTTATACCGCCTAAATACTATTCATCGTCTTCCAATTGCCCTACGAAGATAACTTCCACTTTTCTTATTTCTTTGTCAATGTCGCGTGGAACACACGGCACTCGAGGCAGGAAATGTTTGTTGAGACTTATCCTTGTTTCATCCCAACAAACGCAGGCGGGAATTATTCATCTCATGAACAAGTCATCTGGTAGCGTGCAACAACACTTACTTGCAAACCCACTGACCTTTTATAAAGGTATCTGTACACTGGCGGTGTTTCTTGGCAGTGATCAAACAACAGTGTAGTCCGTGATGTGTAAACAAGTATGGAACTTCATTGACGACACTGTCCCCCGATAACTGCAATGAAATACAGTCCGTATGAAGGCAGTATTTTTTCTAGCAACTTCAACAGATATTCTCTCGTATAAATACTCAATCAAATACATTTCAAACATTTATTCGCCCGAAAATACATTTCTCAACAAACATCCATCCATCCATCCATTTAAATAGTATTTTACACCACCAGTACAGCTGAAATTAATTGGATCATCATTTAAATAACGACTCCTTCGCAAACGGACCTCGGAAAAATACTAAAAACAGTGTGTACTGTTGGCAACAGAAACGTATTACTACAATCTAAGGGTCGTGACAGTCTTCTTCGAACAAGACCCTTCAATATTCACTGTTGCTCTTATATGCGCAACAACTCTTTCCGCTCTCTTGGAACCCGACACCGCATTTCACAAACACTACTGGCCCAATTCACTTTTCTCGAACACTTTAATAAGATTTTCTACATCTGCTCCTGGGTAACAATTAACATCGGCATCCTTAGCTCGACACACACCTCCGCTGTGGCGCAACATACAGTCTCCAAACACTTTCACTTTCGTTTCAAACGCGCGTTGAACTGAGTTCCGAAATAACGTCTCGGGTTCAGCGGGTCTTGGCCTCAACGTGGACTTTCTGTTCAGTTTACTGCCCTTCTCGGTTATCTTGCTTTTGCTCCAAAACTTACAGCTTTAAAGTTAACTCACCGATTGACTTGTGAGCCTCAGTCAGTTGCACTTCTAATCTCCGGATTCTCCAGTCGCTCCTTTTGCTTTTGCTGCAAGAACTAATCGCAGTGTCAACAGCAGTGTCAGTTTTAGGGTCTGGAAGCCTGTGTGCATACGCATAAGAAGGTCGCGAACTTACTCATGCCCGCGCCGTCGTGCATAGTAGAGTAAAGAAAAATAATGTTTAATGTAACAAAACAAAGATATATAATGAATTAGTTTATGTTTGCATTGTATACATTTAAAAAATATTTAATACGCCTGTAACAAGTAATGTACTTCAGCTTCCGGGTCAATGACCCCCATCTCGGTCAGGTTTTTGTCCAGTTTCCCTGATCCATCGAGCAAATGCTGAGATGGCCCCTTGTTTTGCTTCTGGACGTAAATGTAGCTTCACTGTGCGCACGTTTTGTTGAGCACTCCTTTTGCTTGTAGTTCATTTACAGTTGAAATTGATTTTCTATAACTCGGGAAAAAAACATTTTTCAAATATCTTTATTTTTCTAAAATAATTATTTTCTCAATTCATTTTTTCGTTTTTTTTCGTTTTTTTTTAATAAAATTCTGGCCCTCAAGAAAATGTGCGCAGATAAATTTCTTTCCCCACACGTCATATACAGTTTTTACTGTTTTTTGACAAATAAATAAAAAAAGATGCGACATCGATAACATAACATCGATGATCGAAATTAAAACATCGATGTTGCAATGAATCCGTGATTGCCGCAAAGCCAGACTATGTATGAGCAATGGGCCATGGATGTCATGACAACAAAAGTATCAACAACGAAAATATGATGGGAAGGAAGTTGTTGTGTAATGATATGTGAAAGAAAGTTTTTTTAACTAATGGAATAATAATAATAATAATAATATGGATGGTGAACGTTTTATTCCGAAGATAATGTGGATTATGTCCAAATAGTACTATCAGTTTATGAAGAATGAACATTCAAAACATCGACAAGGTATAGCGAATTTGTTTTTGAAAATCACGAAAGGAAGACGGCACTATTTGTAAACTCGAATATTGAAATTCATAAACTGAGAGAGAAAGAGAGAGAATGAAAGAGAACATAAGTATATGAACGTCGGGAGAGATAACTTTGAGTTGTGCAAAACATTTTTAGTTCGTAGTGAATAGTAGAGTGTTTAACTTAATTCATATTTTTTGTTAATAAATTGTTATTTATTGAATGTTGGATTTGTTTTTATCAGCATTACCAGTTAATTTATTACATTTTAAAATGTACAGTGTATACTGTATTGTTATCAGCCCTAATTATTTTTATAGAATTATCTATTTTTCCAATGATTTTTTTAATAAATCTAAAATTTATTAAGAAATGGAGAAATAGTACAAATACATCGATTAAAAACCATCGATATTTTTCAACATCGATGTTTTTAGACTGCTTTAGTCAACTATAACATTAAATTCGTGTGCATTAAAACTTAATTTGAGTGTTCGTGTGTATCAATTCGCCTAATAAGAGTAGGAAAAGAAGGAGCAGACCCTACGCCCACAGTATATTTGTTACCAACATCTCAATGTGCACAATGAAAATGAAGAAAGGAAATACAATGGCACGTAGGTGATCTCGGACGAGAGAGTTTGGTTGATGAAGGTAGTACAAACAGCGTTTCTTTGTTTCCAACACATCAACTACAGTATTACTATCTGTTATTATTTCATATGTTAACTTGTACAGTATTGTAATCATGGGAATTCATTCAGAAACAAAACGTTGGAAAAGAAAAAAAAACAATGATTACAAAATATCGTTGTTAAAAAACATCATCGATAATACATCGATGTTTAAAATATCGATATTTTTACAAAAGAAAAAGCAGCCCATTATCACTTGTCTTCAGAGCTCCGGAAGACTCCTCTCTCCACGACTGACGACTGGCGAGTGGATGTCCTCAGATAGTACTATTATTACGGAACGTACCCCAAGTTTAAGGTCAATCCCCAGGCGTATATAGTGTCATGGTTGTATCACACCTTTTCTGGTAATTTGTAATGGAAATTATTGAGTAATGAAATCAGAACAAAATTTATT
The DNA here is from genome assembly GCA_031308135.1 of Acheta domesticus. NCBI lineage: Eukaryota > Metazoa > Arthropoda > Insecta > Orthoptera > Gryllidae > Acheta > Acheta domesticus. The sequence continues at coordinate 172,028,453 of JAHLJT010002406.1, read as the reverse complement.
TTCAATAAAATAAATTTTAAGAAAATTAACAACAAATTGTTATTAAATTGGAAATTGTAGGCAATTTTCTTCAACACGGGGTCTACCCTACTGAGTCTGAACCACGAGCTTCTGCCATGCCACGAGCTTCTCTAGCGTCGGGAGAGGAAACTATTAGTAACCCCGCCGTTTTCCAATAGTGATGGCGTTCTCTTGCAGCGGGGTTATCAACTATGGCGTGGAGGGGCGATTTCGTCGTGGAACTCGCACCATGGGCTCCAGCTCGTGGCATCGACCTGGTTTACGTCACTGTAACAAATTTTCTAACCACGTGCGTTCAGAGGCGGTGGATGCGAAGAGGCTAGATCAGGCCTGCACAGCATTTTGCACTTTGACCTCGAGAGCCGCGCGCGAGCGACTTGGATAAGTAGAGAAAATTCTCATTCGAGAAGAGGGGGCCCGCTAATGAGAATGCGCAATTCGAACCGTAGCGCATAAATAGAAAGCGCAATTGCGAGAATGACTGACTAATACATACAGTTCAAGAATCATTACCTTCTATTTTGGAAACGTTTGTTGCCGGTGTATGACTGTATGAAGTAACAACCTAAAAGGAATTAGGCATACATATTTGGTTTGGATATCGGTATTACAATTGCTTGTAGGACTGATAATTTGCTTTACTACGATGTAATCGCTGTGCTTCTAAATACAAAATTGTAATATTGAATTGTTTTGCTTGATAATAACAGTAATGAATTATTATTTCATTAATTATCTTCAATTGATTAAGATGATTCTATCAATTTAAAATTTAAATAAGTGGTCAAATCATTTCACAGCACGGAACATTGAATTAGACACCCAGGCATTCAATCTACGCGCAGCGTCGCGCCCGCTCTGGCTCCCCCCCTCCCCAAGCTTCCTCCTCACCGCCACTTGCACTTTCGTAGCTGTCGCGAGCAGACGACTGGGTCCTAAGTGCAGAACGCCCGCGGGAGCAGGCGTTGTGAAGGCCTGGACCTCCCGGGAGAGATGGCTCAGGGCATCAACTGATGTCACTGCATTGCCTCTGACCGGGAGGTCCTAGGTTTCAGTCCGACGGTGGCAGGATTTCCGACACTAGCTTGTCAGCTAGATCGAATTCAGTCGCTGTCTGGAGGAGAATTCTAGCGGCTGGCTGCTCTGATCGGTAATTTCCCGTGGTTTCTCTGATCAACACCAGGCGAATGCTCGAGCAGTACCCTAACAAACGGACCACGGACCGCGCGCGATCTTTCCTTTCTCTACCTCGTCCTATCCTTTCCCCTTACACATACACTTACACTAATACGCACTACACTACCACACATGCCGGGAGACCGGTCGGCAGCTTACAGCTTGTTCCGGCTGGGGCGGTGCCCCGCTGGTGGGAGATACCTGGTTGAGGGAAAAACCCTGCTAGCCGACGGTAGGTCGGCGCCAGAACTCGCCATCCAGCTGGGAAAAGATTATCGCCACCTCCCGAGAAAAACCACGCACTACACTTACGGCACTAATGACCTAAATAGTTGACCCGCCCGGAAACACGGATCAATCAGGTCTGGACTAGAAAACACAAAGTCCGATGGCCGGCGCCCGTGCCGCCCCGCCCCGCGCCGGCGCGCGCCCGCCCGCCCGGGCCACGGCCCTGTTGCAGCGGTGACGTCACGGGCGTAGCGTAGCGCAGCGCGGCGGCGCAGGGCGGCAGGGGCGGGGCGGGGGCGGTGACGGCTGCGCGTTCGATTCCCGCCGCCTCCGTCGCCGCTGCTGTTCATTCAGACGTCGCGACGCCGCGTCCTCCCTCCCCTCCACCCCCTCGCGTCGCGACGGCGACCGACGGGCGACCGAGGGCGTGGCCATGCTTCCGATTCTCCGAATTTCGATATTTGTTTTCGATGTTGGCAATATCCACATTGCTGATGAACGTGTTTCGAGAGTAGGTGCAATCTACAATGTAGTTTAGAGGAGACTTGAATACCTGCCGGCAAAAACGTTGTAACTGTCAAAATGCAAATTTAGCGACATACGACTTTCCTCCTCCATTGTTACGTTTATGCACCCGTGCGATTCGTGGCAAAATTAAAACAGAATAAAAAGGTCGCTTAAGGTTCATGTTTGCCAACCTAGTTTCCTACATGCCTCACGCAGACCATATTTCACCTTAATGCGAAAAAACCAGCATTCCAGAAAAGTGAGAGTTACAACGCTTTTGCCGGCAGGTATAGAGCAATTTTTATAAGAATGAGCCATTTTGACAGCAAGTGCTGGCAACATAACTGAAGATTCTGTGGTCGTTTTGTCCTTGAGCCCATTAGACTCTCCTTCGTCCATTCGTTCGTTTCCAATTGGCAAACTTGTAAATGGATTCGACGCTTCCTTTTGTGATGGTCTCGTCCGACGAAAATATAGTGCGCCACGAGATATAATTGAAATTAGGAAGTTTAGAACTTTTTTGCCGGCAGGTATTTATTTGTGTCTCATATTATGTCCTCCCGATTTACAGGCAGGTGATCAGAATGGTGGGTAGCTACTGTCATTTACTATATGGGCCACGATAGATATGATCCTGAGAAGTGAATAATGATGTGAAATGGATTATTGTGAGTGGAATGATTTCATATGGAATATGAGAAGCAAAGTACGTCACAATGGCAAACGACATGCCTCAGGAGGCTATCGAATCTACAACTTTCGATTCAGCTTCAAGCCCCTTCGCCGCCTAGGAAGGCTATCGATGTTGCGGAATCGAAAATAGTGCTTTTAAACAAAACAATAACATTTTGTGACATTACTAGTGCGCTACAAAATGAATCGTGTTAATGTAGATTCTTTTACGTTTCATCTTAATGCGAGTAACCACAAAACATTGTCTAGGAAGTCACGCGAGACACATGTAGCTGCACCACGGACACGTCGTCTTTGTACAGGGGATTCTAACAGGGGATGTGCCGTAGGAATATACGAGATCGGTTTATCGCTCGATCCCAAGGATGCCTATGAGGACAAGTCTAAAGCAAGGAAGCATCGCGCGCGGTTCTGTGTTTAGGTACTGCATATCGACGTCCACCTGGAATTTCTTGCAGGAAACAGCAGAAGAAGCCCATCAACTATCCTCTAGTTATTAAATGAATTGATATTATTAAAACAAGTACGTCAAGCCTGCTAAGCAATTCGGTGTCTCATTAAACAAATCGTTGATTTTCCACAATAGGTACTGCTGAAACTAAAAGAAATGAAACGTAATATTTTAAGGTAAACCGGTCCAAATTTTTTTTAACGTGGAATACGTTTTTTTCTCTTCTACTTACACCAATTGCCGCTTGGCGTCAAAAATATTGCTGTTTAGTGATCATTTATTTTTATGGAATGAATAATGTTGCCCGGAAATTCAAAGTTTTATAAAATCCATTTTCACAAATTATAAACCAAGTGACATTAGAAACTGTTTTATATAATTTGCAAGGCGATATTACTTATTGTCGATAAATGGGAAGCAAATGAAGTGACGGGGAAATTCAATCGCCCTCTCCTGTTCAAAACATGTACCGTGTTACAACGGTATTCAGGAAAAGGAACGAAATGTTAATGCAAGTATTTATTAATGATTGAAGGCATATTTTAACCCTTTCGTGACCGATTTAATTTTTTTTTTCGGAATTTTGAAACAAAACTTTGTATTTAAGTTACTTTTTAGTTACAGATTCAATATTGATTACTGAAAATTGTTGTTAATGTTTAGTTTTTTAGAAACTGTTGTTGGGAAATATCGAACGGGTATGTTGGAACCTAGTAATACTGAGAAGAAAATTAATTTTTTTCTCGAATTTTAATTATGAAACAACACAATAATCAAAAAGTAATAATAATTACATTTATTTTTAAAAATGGAAATGAAGGATCAATACAATGGGTTACTTTGCATTCTTGGCACATGGTGTCTGTTCTTTTCTCCCTGTGTTATACTCCTACTACTGCCTTGTAACTGCAAAAAAATTGCATAGTCGTAAATATAGAAAAATTTCTAATTAACTTAGGATGTAATATCATGAATTAAATAATGAAAAAGAGGTACTATAACGACATAAAAATCACAGGAAAAAAGAAAACTTTCCAAATGGGGGAACTTTTTGAAACAGCAAAAAGACAAAAAAATCGCAAAATCACTTGTAAACCCGAATTTGAAAACAAAAATAATTTTAGCAGCAATATAATTAACTAAGTAATTCAAAACAAGCAAAAATAAACCTTACAAGAAAATAAAACGCCCAGAAAAAAAATAAAACTGTTCAAAACGAGGAACGCCATGTGCACCTTCCTGTAACAATGACAATAAATCACACAATTCTTGGAATTACTCGTAACTGAGCATTAGAACGCAGCACACACACTCTCCACAAGACTGCAGAATGCACCAGTAGAGAGTTTTATGTATCCCAGCGAACTTCTCGAAGAATATGTTTAGTAGGACATATATGTTCCACTGGTCACGAAAGGGTTAAGATGTGGTTCACTCAGTAAGGCAGTGTCAATTCAGACACGCTTGAACCACGCAAAACCAGAACCTTATTTTCAAATACAAAAATGTTATCTTCCAACAAAATCAACAAGTGCGCAAGGATGAAGGACAAATATCAACCGTCCTATTCTGGAAAAGTTTCTCCTTGACCTTAAAACTGGTTGGAGGATGGGTGAGGGAAGTTCACTCCATAGAGTAAGAGAGTCGGGTGTCTAATGAAATTCAGAATATGATAAACACTTGTTTGAAAAAACAATCACTGACTAGTTTGGAGGTCGATTTCCTAACAAGTGATCTACGGGAGCGTTAGTAATATCACTGAAGCTATTAATTTATTTCCTAGCCAATTTATGACAAATATTAAACATACACTATGCAAGCCTACACAGTAGGCCGTAAAAACCCATTTCAAAGCTGATACTCTAAATTCCTACGCTAGTCATCCAAGGAAATGAATTCGACGCATCAAAGCTGCGGGGAAGTGTCTATGGTATGAGAGGCAAACACTCCTTGGAGTCAGGAACGTACATAAGAAAATTGAAACCATACCTTTTCTATCTGATTGAAGGTTTTGGACAGAAACAAAATACGTGACATCAGGCACAGGAAGTCTCAGCTATTTTTAAATGATAATATCTGGATTTTGGTCAAAAGATTTATAAATATGAAGGGCTTAGTTCAAAGTCCATGTATTTGAAGGGCTTAGGATTATTTATAGGTAAGCAACATTGGCAACACTGCCAAAAACAGATATATTAACCTAATCGAACAGCAGGAGACGTCCGGAGACTGCTGTGGCTTATCTTGTCACTGCTCCAAGCCCCTCATTTACATGAATTTTGAACAAGGGCTTTCATGTTTGTAATTCATTTTAATCAAAATTGAGATATTAGCGTTTACAAATGAAACAATTAAGACCAGTGTGGACTTCCCGTGATCTGATACATCCTCACTTTGAGTCACACACTTAATTGCACGTCCGCAGCGGCCACATGCAGCTCCCGACACCTTCTTCGCGCTGACGACCGACTTTCACAGGGCGAAACCTTAGAGCTGCCGTCTCCTCGCCATCGACCGAGGTCAGTAGCTGGCCGCCGCCGCCGCCGCCGCCGCCCCGTGCCCGCTCCCCTCCACCACACCCCTGCGCACGCGCGAGTACGCGTTACGCTACTCCCTCGACCCCACCCACGAACGGGTGTGCCACAAGGGTCTACTCGCGGGCATTTTAACGCATTCGTCCGACGGGAATTGTGTAACCTCTAGGTTAAAACAATATTTACACGCAAAAATATATATTGTCAATGGAAACAATTAAAATGAAATAATTGGCAAAAAATAATAATGGATGAATAATGAATTGATAATTGAGAAAAAAAGCATATAAGTGAAAATAAGCACTGATGTATTATTATGATTATTATTATTATTATTATTATTATTATTATTCAAAATAGATGAGATCACCATTACTTACGAATGAAAGACGTTTATTGTAAAGTAAAATTTAAATTTTGAAATATATGGCAAATTGAAGTCAATTATGAAAACTTGAGTTTTGTGAATGTTCTGGTGAAGGGGTCTAAACTCGAAGTTCATGTGAACTGATGTATTAACGTTCATGAATGATAATTTTAATATTTCCCACAATCGACTGTGCAAAAATCATTTGAAAGGTATACTGGGCAGGAAATTTTCACAATCTTTCCGAAAATCTAAAAAATGCACATCCTTGGAGCTGACTAACTCCATTTGAATACTCTAAGACAAAGTTGGAGATGGACTATTTTTTACCGCATAACTGCATTCTAATGGAGCGAAGTTAGTACAGTACGTAGCGCAATTCAAATCAAAATAAGTTATAGATTATTCCAATTTTTTTCAAGTTTTAAATATCTGAAAAAATTATGTGAAACTAATATTTATAAAATAGTATTGGATGAAATCATGTCTTGCAATCGAGAGTAAAAATATTTCATTGACTCTAGAGAATTGGACGAATCAGATCAGTGACTAAACTTCTCACAGGTGAATAATTTGTTATTTTACTCTTTCGAACGGTACATTAATTCAGACTTAGGAGTGTCGTTTGCATTTGCACGGTAAAAAAATTTGCTAATTGAGTTTCTGTATCTCAAACTTTTTTTAAATATTCTGAGCATTTAAGAATTCCATTGTTCCAGTCCCAATTTTAACAGTTATATCTAATAATTGGGGGCTGGATATTAAAGGGAAAATCCTTTTTAAAAGAGGATACTAAGCCTACAATTGCCAAGGCTGGAAAGTTCTGGCGCTTACATTTTTACTTCGACGGCTTCTCATAAGTATGAGTATGTACGAAAGCGGATACTTTAGATTTCAGCTTATCTTCTTGTTAAGGATATGAAAAGTCTTATAGTAGCTTATAGTTCGAATGGAAATGTTTTTATTTGAAAATCACTCGCTGGCGAGTCATGGGTATTTGATAACATTAGATAAATGTTTCCCCCGTGCTGACTGCTTTTGAAAACATTCCTTTTACCTAATTTTCGAACAGCAAATAGCACCTTTGTTCCGGCAATGCCGTTTCCTGCACTTCCCTGGCTATCCACTGATATTGTCGTCCCATTCTGCGTTCAGATTCATCCTGGTACATTGGGATCCCTATCAAGCGAGTAATGCTAATTTACGACTAATGCTAATGTACGACTAATGCCAATGTACGACTAATGCTGATGTAATTGATTGCACTTTGCATCGTCTGACAAACTTATTTTTCTTGGTCAAAATAATCTAAAGATAGATTGTTAATAAAAGGAGGGGATGTTTAGAAAAAAATCTTATTTTGAGACTTCTACATCAAGAATGCTGTTATTTAATGTAAGATGGTAATTGCGGAGAAACTTTCATTCAATCCCGTCTTCACTAAATGAAGACTATATTTTCATAGTCTTTTGAAACTTTGAGATATCCATTTATTTTCCTCAATATTTATCCGTTTCCGATGATGGTGAGTTTTTCTAATAACAGACAATATGTGTTTTCCAACATGTTACCGTGAGCCACCTTGAATTAAATTCGACTTCCGTTCACCTATTGTTTTCTGAAGAAAATGTTGCCTTCTCTAAATTGGAAGGAAAAATAAAAATCATGCATATGAATTGATTATCACTCTGGCTCACTATCGATTCTGCTGTAAGAATATCTTGTCAACATCTTTCAACAACCTTCCTTTCAATTCTTTACTGAAAATCAGATTATCACCTAACAACCATGTGTCCCTAACAACCATAATTTATTGTAAATTATTAAATAGTTCAAAAGCGAAATTTTGCAAAATTTCGAACTCCTACACGAATTTTAGAAAATTTCAGTTGTTTCTAACAAATGTTTTTGATATATTATATTGAAAATAAACAATAAATTATTTATGACACGAGATGAAATAAATGCAAAAACATTAAATATAAACTTTCTTCAAGTACACCAAAATGATTTGAGGTATCAACTTTTTGGACTCGAAAACCCTCCTATCGTTTTGCCGAAGATATCAACGCTTTCAGAGTTATGCTTTTTCTTCTTATAGTTCTTTTCGGGAACTTCGCGTTCGCTCGGTTTGCATACTTGTGAGGGAGTGGGTGGTCTATTGAAATTAATAGTATAGTAGAAATCTAATTCCATGTCGACACTGATGTGGCATTCTCATTTATTCGTTAATTATCACTTACGTTTCGTGTGTACGAGACCTTTCAAACATTCTCTTTCAAGTATTATCCTGACGAACAATTACGTGTGCTATACTTATCTCTCATAACAATTTAAATTCCACATATCCTCATTAGGTACTACAGCGCAAGTTTTGTTGGGAGCTCATTCTACTAAATGCCAGAGGATTACGAAGTTCAGTTGTTTCGTCGGTAGTAATCTCAAATAAAATCTGTAGACCGTGTGCCGATGCAAACAGTTTTAATTACACGGGAACAAGCATTTATTGTTATCAAATGTTTAAGCAAAGCTCAATGCTATATCTTATTTCTAATACAACTGCATGTGGTGAAATAGAGGGGGTGGAGATTCCTGAGCTCGGCGTACGCAACTCCTACGTGGATCCATATCCGTCGCCAATGAAGGGCGTTCGATTTGCGGTGTTATCTCGCCACAGCCACTGGGGTGCTATCTTAATTGAAACTACTAACAAAAGTCCATCACGGAGCCAAGTGAGGCAATCAGCAGAAACACACTGTGCTGATGCATCTTTCAGAAAAAGTCAGAGGTCACTTAGCTTTGGCGCCGGCGCTGGCATATTGAGGTTATCGCAAATTATTTCGATCGAATCTTGCTACATAATATTATTTTTTATGCTATCAATGTGTACTACAGATGTTAGTAGGAACAACTGAACATTCCTCAGGTGTTCCAGGTTCGAATCTCGCTCAGAGCGTGGATGTTTGTCCCTCGTTTGTCGCTGAGAGACTCGGGTTCCGTTAAGCGCTATTCGAGAAGCCTGTACGTGTGAAACGTTTTAACGTATGGTTTAAGATATGGCCCTTTGATGAATATGCGTCACGTGCCTCGAACGGAAAACGACCTTATGAAGAAAAAGAAATAAACACTGCGTTTATTTTTTTTGTGACAAATTCAGTAATTTATTGATCTGTTAATAGAGTATTCAATAATGAATATATTTTTTAAAATATTTACGAGTAAAATTCTGATGTTTAATGTTAATGATTACATTTTATGCCATGCCATATTTACAAATATTCCCAAATGTCATCACCCTCATGATTCGTTGATAAATTTTAATTATGCAATATAATTTCATACACTGTGTTAGGGCACTATGTTCATTCATTGCTTTTTCGGTGACTTTATTTGTTTTGTTGATTTTCTCCTGACGATCATTTTCCCTCTTCTCAGAAGGTTACGAAAACATACATATGAATGAAATTAAATGTGACAAAACTCATACAGAATGTAAAACTCATGCTTATCTACACATTTTACCAAAGAGAGATTTCCCTTAACGGAACTCTATAGATTTATTATTATGAAATTTATTATTATGGTTAATAATAATAACCTTGTCTATTTGTAGATGTTGCGTCGTGAGATCAAAACGTAACCAAAGACGCAGATAAATGTTTTAAATTCAAGAGTTTGGAAATGGAGATCAGCCGAATGTTGGGCGAAAAAGCGTAAGTCGTCCTGATAGTTATCGGAGCCCTGGGATTTGTTCCGCAAAATTTGTCTAAGAACTTGGTTAAACTACCAGGTTGTTCAAAAGACTGGAAAATGCAAGACATTGCTTTATTGAGAACAGCCCGCATTTTGCTCAAAGTATTGTAGAGACACCGACAGTCCCTAGGTCTGCTCCTTAGGAAGCTGGTTGCAACCTGGAATAGATTTTATAATCAACCGACTCATAACGTCCTTAGTCGTGAATTGGAGGTATAATAGTATTGACAATGATAATAATAATAATAATAATAATAATAATAATAATAATAATAATTTGTCCAAACACCCCGGTAATTCAAAAGACTGGGAAGTGCAATAAATCGCTTTATTTGGAACAGCCCGCATTTCGCGCAAAGTATTGTAGAGGCACCGACAGTCCCTAGATCTGCTCCTTAGGTAGCTGGTTGCAACCCGGAGTAGATTTTATATTCAGCCGACACATAACATCTTTATTCATGATACAGAGAAATACTAATAATAATGTCAACAAGTTGAACAAGTGAAAGTCACGGAGTGGCTCAACGTTTCCGAACGAAAAGTGAATGGGCCGCCCAGCCGTCGTGCCGAGTGCGTCACCGGTCCTTGCGGGCGCCGCCAGCGCCACCTAGTGCCTGCACCGCGTCAGTGTGCGGGGCGGGCGGCGGGGGAGGGCGCGGGTGTCGTCTCACGCGGCTGCAACAACGCTCTGCGGCGGAAAGGCCTCGTTCGCACTCACCACGACCACCAGTGCCACACGCAAGTGAACATGTTGAGGTAGCGCGGGGCGCCTAACAGCTCGAGGGCGACCACGACGGCGGCGGCGGTGGCGGCGGCGGCGGCGGCAGGCGACGGAGGCGGCGGCGGCGGCGAAGGCCTGGGGCATCAGAGCGCCGCCCCGCGACGGGTGCCGGCGGAGGCGGCGGCGTGGGGCGGGGGGCTGGCACGTCACCACCACACGACCGCGCAACGCGCCCGACACCACGTCTTGACAGCGCGCGGGCTTCCCACGGCGTCTCACTCAGTCTCCGGGTGCAGCGGAAGGGGCAAAGCAGCGGTCTGGTAGCGGGGAGGTCAATGGATCATCCTCTACGCTACGGCATGGGAGCTGGCTAGCCAGCGGCACGGGGGCGAGGCGTTCCGTCACTACGCGCGGACTCACACCGGCGGCGGTGGGGCGTTCGCGCTCACACACACACACACAACCAACTGGGCGTCGGGGGCCCGCTCCTCCTGCAGCAGGGGCACGCTGCGATCGCCCCGCGGGCGGCGCGCAAAGCGAGGAACCCAACACTCACCACGACCAGCAGTGCCACAGACAAGTAAACATGTTGCAGTAGCGTACGAGGCCTAACAGCTTGGCAGGGTCGTCGACCGGCGGCGGTGACGGAGGCGGCGGCTGGCTCGCACATTACATCGTCGCCCGCGGGCGGGCGGGCGGGCGAGAGGGCGCGGAGCGGGCGGGCGGGCGGGTTGGGCGGGCGGCGGCGGCGGCGGCGGTGGCAGGCGGCGGCGGCGGCGGCGGTGGCGGCGGCGGGCGGCGGCGGCGGCGGCGGCGGCGCGGGCGGCGGGGCCTGCAGAGCCGGGCGGGCGGGCAGGCGGCGCGGGCGGCGCGGGCGGCGCGGAGCGGGAGTGCGCTGCGGAGCCGGGCCGGCGTCGTCGTCGAGAGATCGACCGTGACTGGGGAGCTGGCGCCCGCGCCGCCGCCGCCGCCGCCGCCGCCGCCGCGCGCGGGTGGGGCGCGGAGCGCGGTGGCGGGGCCGGGAGGGGAGGGGCGGCGCTGGCTGGGCGGGGCTGGCCCGCGGAGCGGGGAGGGGTGGGGAGGGCGAAGGGATGCGGGCCGCTCGGGGGTGGGTGGCGGCGCTGCGCGGGGCGGCGGGCGCGGGGTACTTGTTTTTCTTCCGGCGCTTCTTTGCTTACTTTTAGTAGCGAGTTTATGTGCCTTTGAATACACTTACTGCTTTGCCCATGTCTATATTTTCAAACTAGCTTGATGTCGAGGACTGCATAATTACTGGAAATTCTTGAGATAGGAATAACATTACAGGAGCTCGCTAAAATGTTACAATCACATTTCAATTTCATTTTCTTTTAAAGATATTGTTTTGTATTATTGTCTGTTATGTATCTATTTGTCATTATTACCTACGTTAATTCTCATTGTTGTGCATGTTGATTGTTGATTGACTGAAATTTGTAAATTAACTGACAAATAGTGGGAAGTTCCAAAAAGATTGTGTATTTTTGCCCTTTGTAGTACAATGGCACATAAACGTTGCAAAGAGTTCTTTCTTCCTTTAAGACGGTCTGATTTCTCATTTTTACGCCAACAGTAAAACTTGAATGTGTTTTCATTTCACTGATTTATTTGAGTTTATTACGGTAATCCAAGATCTGCAATGGGTTTCGAGAATATTTCACTATCAAAACCGGCTAGAAAAATGAAATTAATTCATTAAACATATTTCATTGTCTATTAACAAGAAAATGAGTGCATGTTGTGCTTCTTTTATTAAAAATAATGTTTATTCCTAACGTATAATTTTAAAAGAGAATTAAAATGAGGAAAATTAAGAATAATTGAAACGATTATGTGGCCAGTTTCTCTTATCCATTGAGCAACTCCATTGAGTTGTACAATTGTTTTTCTTCTGGGCATAAATGTAGCTTCTCCATTCGCACCTGTTGTTCACATCCTTTTTTGATAGTTGTGGAAGGAGTGGGAGAACAGGGGTGTGGGTTGCTATTTTCTTAGCAATACAGTAAAATGAAAATGTACTTCGTTTACCGATACAAATAAGTTTTGTACATGAGAGCAAACATTTCTAGTTTTTTAAATGTTGCTAACAACGCTATATTTGCAATTTTATTTATTACTAACTGTGTTAAAAATGTGGGTTACAGATTGTAAAGATGAAGAGAATGAGCACAGATTATTCTCAAACTTCTCCGTATACAGTATATACATATACACTCCGTATACTGTTTTTGTTGTTGTTGTTTTCAAAATCCATCGGAAGTTAATTATTAAATCATAAGCTGAGAAGATTTAAAATATAATACATTGGATCAACACATTATTTCTCTATTTACTAGATACGTCACATGCATAGTGCTAATATTCAGAGCCACATGCTGTTTGTTGGCCACAGATTGCTTCTAGGCTTCGTTGCTGCGAAAACAAAGTTGAAAAGTGCTCAGATAGAAATGATCAGTTTTCTCCCGCAAGAATATAAATCCTACTTTTTTCTGTATAATGAATCTTTGAATGTGCATTAAATTCTTCTTTTCCATATGCATTTTTTTCGTTTCAAGGTTTAGCAATACTTAGGGCAAGACTTCCGTGTTTACAACAACAGTTCAATGAATGCCTTCGGCGGTTCTGAGAAATCGAGTTAATGCATTATCAAAGGCAAAAATTATTTAAGAGGCAGTGCTGACGGGACAATACAAGCGCCAAATTTCAGATCATACTAAAAATAAACAGTATTCCTGGATAGTGAAAGTAGTGGCCCATTCCTGAAACGAAATTCTCCTATAAAATATTCACAATTTCACGAGAATTGTCCCCAAAAGCATCACATTGGCTGTTCAAAGTGCTACATAAAAATGTCAATCGTTCTCACACTTGGACCTATCTGTTCCCTCTTTGTACGCTGGTGATAGCCTCCTACCTTCCTCTCCTCACCCTGCCCCGGCACTCCTCCCTCCGCCCAGCCGCGCCCCGCCCGCCCTCGACCCTCTCCTTCTGTCGCTGCCCCGCCTCATCCCTCATCTCTCCTACCCACCTCGACCCCCTACTCCGCTTCGTCCGTCCTTTCCGTCTCCGCCCCATCTCGCCTCACCCCGAACCTCCCTCACTCGCCTCATCCACCTCTACTACCAACCTCTCTACCAACACCTCTACTACCCAAATCGACCCCCTCCCCCGCCACCCCCTCCACCGGCTCGTCCGCCCTCCCCGTCTCCAACCCAATCCTGCCTCGCCTCGCCCCGCCACGCCTCACCCCGCACCACTCCTTCCCGCCTCGTCCGCCTCGCCCCACACCTCTCCTACCTACCTCACCTCATCCCCCGCCCTCACCATTTCGCTTTCCCGGCCGCGCATCCCGACGCGGTCTCCGCAGTCAACGTTGCCTCCTCCCTGGTGACAGCGTTCCAACCGGTTACCTCACCCCACGTTTCCGCTCCACACTATACTGCGATTTTTCCAAATCTTCCTCCGTCTTCACAATGGAATAATGTCACGGTATTTCGCGTCTTTCTCAGTCGTACCGCTAGGTATCGCATGATCGCGACCGTATCAAGCAGCGCTTCCGATTATGCCACTCCTAGTGGCACGAGGGAGAAAGACGCGAAATGCCGTGTGATATTCAATCGTGGCCGTAGGGTTTCGAGAGGCAGAGTTAGAAATTCTGCCCCTCGATATAGCTCACACTATCTCCAGTTGAAAAAGGAACCCCAACCTCATCCAAAACCAATTCAAATTTGAAAAACAAAATAATCCCTAAGTTAATACAATCACAATATGAACTCGACCCAAGGCAGATCCAAGTTAGATCCAAAACTCTACCCGAACCAGACACCGACTCGGCACCCCTCCGACAAGGGCAAGACCGGAAGTCCATCCGAACCCAACTCGAAGCCGATCCGAACGCGAACGAAAACCTGCACTTGCATTTCCCCACATCTTTCACCTCTTGCACGCTCACCCGTTCAACGACCCATACTCGTTCGTTCCTTCGCCCCACTTGAACTTGCTCCTTTCCTTTTCACAGTCTCCTCCCGGTCACCCCATCACTCCATTCCTTGCCGCCCCACACGACCGCCCCCGCTTCTTCGTCACTTCTTCGCCCCACTCGAACTTGCTCCTTTCCTTTTCACATTCTCCTGCCCGTCACCCCATCTCTCACCCTTGCCGCCCCTACCACCACCCCCGCTTCTTCGCCACTTCTTCGACCCGCTTCTTGCTCCTTTCCTTTTCACATTCTCCTCCCGGTCACCCCATCACTCACCCTTGCCGCCTCCCACCACCCCCACTTCTTCGCCACTTCTTCGCCCCACTCGAACTTGCCCCTCTCCTTTTCACATTCTCCTCCTGGTCACCCCATCTCTCACCCCCGCCGCCCCCACCACCGTCCCCGCTTCTTCGCCACCCCATCCGTCTGAGCCGTTCGCGGGGGCCATCCACCCTCGGCCAAAGCTCCCCAGGGGACACCCCCACCCCACCCCGCCGCCGGCCTCTCTCGCCCAAATCCTGTGACTCTTCGCGGTCCCGCGCGCCGCGCCCAATCCCCGCACGTCCTCGCCGCCATCGATTCTAAATACCGAAAGATCGATCTTCGGGCACGCTTTTTTACGGAGTTTTTGCCACCTCGAACGTTAAGCACTATCGAACTTCTGCGCATGCGGATGCACAAAAGTGAGGCGAAACTTGAATTGCGCATGAGCAAAAGATCGATAATACTCACCGTTCGAGGTTGCAAAAACTCCCTTTTTTCTCGGACATATTTATTTGAGACATCACCAGAGGCCCGCTTCTGTGATACATCTGCGACAGCGAGTACATTCTCTGTTCCTGTGGCAAAACGTTGCAATGTACAAGTATCTCGGAATAAATATTACACACTTCTAGGGCGTTAAAAATCACAGGTGTTGTCATTGCCAATAATGTTATTTATTTCAACAAGAGCAGCTTTCGATGGCCTAGCCATCATCAGTTTCTGCTGTCTGGAAGCCACAAGACGACTTCTCTGGTCTGAAAGCCACAAAAGCTGCTCTTGTTGAAATAAATAACATTGTTAGCAATGACAACACCTCTGATTATTTAATTTTAAATGCCAACGACATTTCACCAAAAAAACAATATTCTAGGGCGTAAAGAGGGTCGACAATGGTCAGTTTTTTTTCAATAAACATTTAGAAAATTCACACGATGAAGTCATACAAATGACATTTGTGCCTGATAGGCAGGTAACTCATTACCTGGAGCATTTGGTGGGTCACCTTCTGATTAGAATAAAGAGTTTTCGATGTTTTAGACCGAGCGATCGTTTCGAAACGGAAAAAAGTCTAATTCCGTGTTACTGACAACGGTAATTCTGTACTGTAGGTTTAAATATGATGTATATTTTCAGGTAATAATTTTCGGATCAGAAAGCAAAAGCAAACTATCACTAGATTTTATACATAGTACAATGAAAGTTGTGTAATGCTTCAAAAAATCGATGTAGAGGTTTTGACGTAAATATGGGTTTTGAGAGCCACCGATATCGCAAGTAAAATTCAAAAGTTCGACTTCATGGACCGGATTTTGATCAATTAATCGAAGATTGGAAAGGGGCATCGCCAGTTCCTTGACTATCGCCTCCACACTCTAATACGTCTATTAATCCATGCCCTGACCGGGAACCATGTATGAGAACTGTGTGGAATCTGTGGAACTGAGGAACTCGCTACCTACACCGAGAACAGTGGTAGAAACACGTAGATGAGCCCACATGCTACCAAGAGCACACATAAAATGGCATAGTACCAAAATCGGCCCAAGCGGTGCAACGCTATGATGTTCAGAGAACACGAGGCACATTTTCACTGGGAATTGTCCCCAGAGGAGCTGTAGAAGGCCCTCGTTGGTCCCTTGGAGGGCGATAGATGGCAGCCGAGAAGGGGGTGGGGCCAAACTGAAAAAGTAACCCCGATTCAAAATTGCAGGAATGAACTAGTACGAGTAAGTTCATGCCAATTCATAGAACCGTTGTTTTTAAGCCCCGCGTCGTTCTCTGGTTAGGCAACCCACGCCACAGAAGTGTGTAATGCGGTTGCATCCCGACCCCTGCCGCGAGATTGATAAGCGCGCGCCTGCGGGGGAGTCGGGGAAGGAGGAGGGCTTCTCGGAACTTCTGCCCGATTCCGCCCGGCCCCCGGGGCAGGTTGCGTAAACGAAGGGCGGAGCCCGGAACTTGGAGGCGTAGCAGTTTACCCTCTGGAGTTGAAAACATTCGCAAGTTCGCAGCGAAAATAATGTTCCCGAGTCGTTCTCTTGCTCATTTTACAGGTCTCCTCTAGAGGCACGAACTTTAAGAGAAAGTGCTATAATCAGGGGAAATTAAATACTGAGATTGAGCCAAAAATACACATTTAGAAGTTTCGAATACTGATCTTATACCGTTATATTCTTGTAGACCTTCCTTTTCCTCAATTTACTCCGTTCTTCATTAATACGTCCCAGTCTTTTCAACTGTATTTGTTTCAAATTTTCTCTTTTAGAACTCAAAGTTTACTGACCACTTGAACGTACGTCTTATATAATTTTCACGAAAAGAGTCGCTCAGACAATGATTTCCCCCGTTTCGTAAATAACTACTGCAAACGATTCTTAATGAAAACCACTCTAAAATATTGGATAACAGCAATAAGCAAGCTCGAAGCGAATATAAGATATTAATAAGAAAAATCATTACTTGTCTAAACTACAGGCAATTGATAAAAATTAAAACCAATTTACCCGATAATTTATCTTACTAAAATTATTACTTTGTTTCTAATCAGCATTCCATCCTCGAAAAGAAAATCAAAATTTATTACTCAATATTATAATAAAAAAATAAGGTCCAATGATTTTTTAATGACGATCACCTTATCATTTCTAATCAGTAATATAATATCATCAGTAATAATTCTAATAATAAGGTTATCGTCATTAAAAAACATTGGACTTTACTTTTTTGTTATGTTATTAAATATTTACATGAGGATCTGGACATTAACAAATTCAACAAAATTTATTACCACCAGATAATCAGATGTATGGAAATTATTTAATTCAATCAATCCCCCACATCTCGAGTTTAGCGATTGACGGGAATGCGCTCGGCACCGACTTCCTGCACAAACGTGCAGGTGCGTGACAATCTCTCCTGCACAAACGTGCAGGTGCGTGACAATCCCTCCTACACAAACGTGCAGGTGCGTGACAATCCCTTCTGCACAAACGTGCAGGTGCGTGACAATCCCTTCTGCACAAACGTGCAGGTGCGTGACAATCCCTTCTGCAAAAACGTGCAGGTGCGTGACAATCCCTTCTGCACAAACGTGCAGGTGCGTGACAATCCCTTCTGCACAAACGTGCAGGTGCGTGACAATCACTCCTACAGAAACGCGCAGGTGCGTGACAATCCCTTCTGCACAAACGTGCAGGTGCGTGACAATCCCTCCTGCACAAACGTGCAGGTGCGTGACAATCTCTCCTGCACAAACGTGCAGGTTCATGACAATCCCTCCTGCACAAAACGTGCAGGTGCGTGACAATCCGTCCTGCACAAACGTGCAAATGCATGACAATCCCTTCTGCACAAACGTGCAGGTGCGTGACAATCCCTCATGCACAAACGTGCAGGTGCGCGACAATCCCTCCTGCACAGGTTGTTCGCCCAACTGTACGCACTCACACATCGAAACCGAATTGCGCGCAGCAAGAACGATCGAACTGTATTGCCAGAATAAAACAATATTTTCTTAATATAAATATTACAAAACAAGTGAGCAAAACATTAGGTTTTGGGCATTGTAAATGCTCAAAATTATGTTCTTCAACATTTTCTGAAGAGTTAGTTGATTTTGAGAAAATTGTTCACTAGTGAGACTAATGTGCGTAGATTTTATCAGAAGTACATTTGAAACCCGTGCGTCTTTATCCACATTTTCTTATTCTACCAGGTGGGTTGCTCCCCGGAGTGAGCACGTAGTCATTAGCCCCTATCCGCACACATACAAACACCCGCCAGAGCACAAGGACACCTTTGGGATGGATTCTGGATCCCG
Organism: Acheta domesticus; assembly: GCA_031308135.1. NCBI lineage: Eukaryota > Metazoa > Arthropoda > Insecta > Orthoptera > Gryllidae > Acheta > Acheta domesticus. The sequence goes on along the minus strand of JAHLJT010002406.1, from coordinate 172,009,921 downwards.
CCGGAACGCAGAAACGATCTCGGGCACCTCCCCAATTAATCCTGAATGTAACCACTCTGCCAGCTCAGAGCTACAAGCCGTCCGGGATGGCACCGGAGTCTGATTAATACGCCGGGATGCATCCCTACTCAATTGGCCATGAATATCGGGCACTGCCACAACGAAACCAAGAGCCAATCTGAGAGCCTCCCGGACCGTGGACCGTGTCTCGAGGCCCCAAGCTCTCCTCACTGCTTACACCTCGAAGCTATTGACGTGAGTATCGCCGGGATCTAGGAAACTTGACAGGGGGATTCATGCTCCCCGTCAAACTTGTATATGTAGGTCCGGGAATAAGAACCTCGCCTGTTCCTGCTCGGTGGGTATGGGCCCAACTGGTGGGTAACTGGGGCTATCCGGCAACACGGAGAATAGCACCGTCTCCTCACTGCACCCACCTTGGCGCTAACGACTTGAGTGCCGCCGGGAAACTCAGGTCCGGGTGGACGTTTCCGCCTCCACCAAGAGTCTCAGGCCTTGCGACCTTCTGTCCCCCCTCCTCCGGAGTATTAGTTTACCAAAGCAGCTTCGTCTGCATTGTTGCTATGGAAACAAAGTGTCAGATTCATATATTCAATGCCAGAAATAGGCATTGAATACTTAATAGGCCGAGAATACTTAAGAAGATTAGGTTTACTTATTAGTTTTATCAAGTTGTCATGATGTATAACAGTGACACGTTTACAAATAGTACAGTCAAGTGATTCGGCCTCATTGGAGCATGGTGCAGGTTAGGCAAAGTAGTATGTGGGCGTTAAGGCTGTGGATTCGAATACCGGGAAAGGCATGAATGAGAATTGAATTGAATTGATGCCTGGTTTTACGTGTCTAGACTCAGGCCTGAGGCCTGCTCCTTTCACCATTAGCGGAGATTTCTCGAGCGTTGAAGCAGGTGATTTGAATTTAGCTCAGAGACTTCATTTAGGATTGAGGTTATTTTACATGCAATAAATCTACAACATGCGACAGCCGGCTTTACTTCCCATCCGAAGGAAGGCGTTTGAAGGATTTTTCCGCCCTTAAGAATTCATGGCTTCGATCGTGTGTGAACCCGCGAACTTGGGTACAACAGTCTGATACGCTATCTGTTACACCATCGCCGTCGCAATGTGTTCAGTTGTGTTCGTGACATGAGAGACATTCCGAGATTATGGTGCATTACCTCCATACACTAATTCTTCCGTAATGTCTTGGCCGACATCTGCGTGTAAGGCCATTGGGACTGCTACAATAAAGTGTGCATTATGCGACAAGTACATAATGAACAAACGAAAAAGTGATGTAGCATTATTGATATACGCGGCGCCATTATGCTCCTAGTTACCTGAAGTATGCAACACTACATCTTTTTATAGTTGCTCGCAGCAACAATAAAGGCAGCAATAATGATCATAGCAAGCGCGGCAGACCAGGACGCATAAGGTGAGGTGGGTCAGGAAATGACTGGAGATGGGCGTTCAGAGAAGGGTAGGATCGGGCGAAAAAGACCCGGATGGGGCATGGCAAAGTGAGCGAACACCACAGAGCGAACTTTAATTATCTAATAGAAGACTGTGATAATACATTTCGGGGTATTCAGCCGAATCGTAAGGACTGGGCAGATTTGAGTTTTCATGTCGACATATGCAAGGCGAATGCTCTTGCCGCTATGCTACAGGTGTGGGATACGTCATTATATTTCAGTACGATCCCAAACTATCATGTGCTTCGACGGAGGTACGTTTATGACTGAGGCAACCTCTAAAACGGTAGCACTAAGGCACTAAGGGCAAAGTGATGACTGCGTCGTTTGCACCTTTCCAAACGGTCCCTGAGGATATATCACGCACGTCGTGTCACCCGAATCTAGTCGTCGCGGTCCCATGAAATCCTGTAGCGGGGCAATTACGAAATGAATATTTGAATCAATAACGTTCAAACAATTACAGATGTAAAACAAATAAGTAGATTGTAAATCAATGCTTATTTTTTCTTAAAAAATATTTCACAATCATATTCAGTCGCTTCAAAATATAACCCTTTTCCGTCGGCTTAAGCCTGTTGAGGAGAAAGAGCCGAACAATACACAGCCTCCTAATTTGGATTGGGGGAAATGAAATGAAAGGAAAAGGTTTGCCTACTTTCAGATATTGGTTAAGTCGATCAATATTTCCACAGATGTGGCATCGAGAATTATTACACAGAGATTCAGAACTTATTGGATTCGAATGATTGCGATGTTGTTGACATTGAACCATGCAATCGGCCCTTGGTAGCCTGAATGAATTATTACACATTTTCTTTGTCTTCATTAAGTAACTCTGTATTGCTACTGCATATATATATATATATATATATATATATATATATATATATATTGAGAGGAGTCGTAGATTGACTCACACAAGATTTATAATAAAAGAGGGGGACAGGAATTCTTATTCGGGAATGGGCTCCGGATCCAATCACATACACAATGGAAACTAGTGGGTAACAAGAACTTTTCTTTATTACAAAAACAATCGCCATACAAAATTGGTTGCTTTCGGTGCTCACAGGAGCATTTACTCTGTTCTTTCCCCGTGTTTAATTACATCCCATTAACAATTTCACCGTTAACCTGGGGCTTCACTCCTTTATAATAATTTCAATACTTGGGGGGGCTCAACTCAAGATCACTGTTCTCTACTAGCTAATTACTTTCCCTCCCAATCTTCCGGCCGCTTCTACTCACGAGAATCCAGTCTGACTCGCGCCGTTTTATGTTCGCCCGTCCGCCGTCGGGTCGACGCCTCGCGCCGCAGGAAGCCAGCGCGGGGAGGGGAGCCCCGCAATGCCGCTCCTGCCACTTGTTCTATGCGTTGCCTTCTGACGTGTCCACCTCGCCCTTCGGGTAAGTCCGCTTCATTCGGCTGCGCTCGGAAGGGCGGCCGACCTTCGCCGCCGTCGTCGCTTCCCACTCCACTCGTGGTCGCAGTGGTCTACTTCAAAACGTAACCCGAACGTTTCGACTGCATCGGCACGTCGTCCTCCCCAACTACTGTTTTCTCGTTCTCTTACATCACAGTTTCTAGCTTTTATTGTAATTGTCATCGACTGTTCACCTTAAGGGTACTTGATGATGTCGAATACTTGTATACAATGTTCCCTTCCTCTACACTGCTGTGCCCACTCCACGTGTTGACCATCCACCGCGATCCGCCGCTTGTAATACTTCACCACTCTCTTGTACTCGTTTTGTCTCGTCTCACTTCTCAACTAATACTTCCACTTTGGTCACAAACTTTCTTTGTCACAACGCCTTTCCAGTTCTATTCTCTCCGCCACTGTTCACTCTTCCTTCCGCACGATACTTAAACGTCCGTTCCCTACCTTCGCCATTGCTCTACTATCGATTCCGTGCTCGTGATTCGTGGCCTCCGGTTCTTCGCGCTGAACCGGCTCTGGCCCTCCCCGACTCCGCCGGCGGGCCGGCCTCTGCCGCGCAGTTCAAACGTACGATATGCATCGGAACGCATTGTTATCGTATCAGTGATAACAATTCGTTTCAATATATATATATATATATATATATATATATATATTAGTGTGTGTGTGTGTGTTGTGTGCTATACATAACGAATATTCTAAAAATAGATCTTATGTAGACCTACACTACAAATATATCGACACCTAAGAAGCAATACCTAGTACCTCATTTTCGTCGATATTATGAAATTGATATTCACTTTCAAACAAGAAAAATAAAATTATTTTGCTGTGTTAAAATAGTATTTTCGCGTTGAAAAACGTAAATACAAAACTATATAAGTAATAGGATATATTAAAGTTACTAGGATGATATTCTTTATTTCGAATCTTTAAAATGTAAAATGTTGGAGATGGGACGTATTTGTTGAATATTACTATTGATTTACACATTTAAAACCTCAGGTAAGTAATTTCTGAAAAAAATACTTCATTTATTCCAATTAAATTATTTTCATGTTTTCGTACCATTACACGAAAGAAATAATCGTAGTAAGATAAAAAACGTAGAATGTAGAAGACTCACCACAATAACTTGGAACTATTTTAAATGCACTGTTCTTCAATGGACTGGCTGGCAAGCAATGAACTGCAACTTACCTGAAAGAAAAAATAAAATAATTATAATAAACGAGCAACACAAATTGTCTCAGAACTTAAAATCTAGCTACCTAAATGACAATTTCACATCCTACTCATCCTTCAAACATTATAAATTTGAAAATGTTTCAATGAAACTGTAGTTACGTCTGGTAATGTTATGTTATGTTTATGTTACATGATGTTATGGTGTGTTGAGAATCTTACAACTAAAATTTGGATGTGATGAACGTTGTCTCTAAATATAATTCCCCACATTGAGCCAAAGGTACATAAATTCCTTTTATGTCATATTAACAACGTTTACTCTCCTGAGTATTTCTCTGAAGTATTCATGTATTCTCTTGGCAATACACACAGAATTGCTGATGAAATACAGAGACAAACTGTTACGCAAATATACTAAAGCAAGGATTTACGCGAAACGTCACGTCCTCGAATTTTCAACGATGTGTCGCCACTAAAACAATTTGTCCGCAAAATATGAAAAATAAATACAAGACAGATTGGCATTTCAGTAAATTAAAAAAATGCGTTGGAAATTACAAGTTTCATTTCATAAAAATCTGTAAAATCATGGGAGATATGAAATTTCAAAACGTTGCAGGCTCAAACAGCTATTCTAGAGAGAAGACAGAGCAGTAATGCTTGTTCTCAAGAAGGAAATTCAGTACAACACGATTACGTGACCTCCCCCATTTCGATCTCGCTCCTTTGTTTTCTAAGTGTATGTAATTTCTCCCCTCTCATTTCTCCCCTTCCTCATGCTTCCTTTTTTCCGTCGCGCGGTGCGGCGCTGGTAAGCGAAGAGGTGATTGTAACTTAAATGGATGGCTAAAGTTAGTTCACATCGAAATTGGTTCTGCAGCGAAGAGGAAAAGAACTTCAATCAATCCTTTCGACACTTCCGACTACGCGTGGCAAGGGTTTCTGCCTCGGGAGCGGATGTTATAATATGCAAGTTGCTCTCAGAAAGGGAATTGCTTAGGAATAAGATCTACGGCAAGAAGGCAATTTGTAGAATGACATCTTTTACTTATATAGTAGACAAGTAGAGAACGATCTCATCGGCACAGGACCCGGTCGGGATACGGAAAAAAAAAGGAATTTTTTTTTGGGAAAAGTAATTCCATGGCCTGTTTTTACACAGAAGAGAGGAGCACAGAACGTTGGTAAATTACAAATTAAGTGAAATTTATATAATTATACAGAATATGTTTAATGCTTATTGGTGAAGTAGAAGCAATGCAACTGTAGCCTAAAAATATTGAACTGTGCAAAAAGAGCTACATTAAGGAATGTCACTTAATTTTTACTTCGGCAGGGTAGATGGGTATATTTTCTCTTTACGTGTTATGGCATATGCGTACTCGTAATGATAATTTTTGTAATTTATACTCTACGATTCTTTAAATATTCTAGACACATTGTATGCTCCATATTTGAACTGTGTTTCTTGAATAATTGTTAATGGTTTAGTAGCAAAGTGAAAAACAAACATGCACGACAAAAATTTTGTTTCAACATGCGCTAAGATTTACGTTTTAGCATTAAGAAAAAGATTGATTTTAGATTGAATAAAGAGCTGAAATCATTATCTACACGATCAAACTACTTTCAACTTTCAAAATCACGTATTTTTAAATAGTTAATTTATTGAGGAAAAATTCTTAATTACACGACCAAACTACTCTCGGAAACAAAATTTCTATACTTTTCTTTCACGACACTTCAAAATGTAGCTACATTGTTAATTTAGCAAAAACTCTTTAATATACCTTGACCACTGACCCCAATTTGAACTGGGTTCCTCGCGGAGCTCTTCTTGTCCCATGGAATAAAACTGGAGGGCCGCTTGAGCTGCCTGTGAAGATTGATTGATTGATTGATTTGTGATCCAGGCGCGTCAACTACGCAGGTCACTAGTCCCGTAAGTATAGTGTGTGTTTTCTCTCGTGAGGTGGCGATGATCTTTTTCCCCGCTGGATGGCGAGATCTGGCGTCGACCTACCATCGATAAGCGGGCTTTTCCCCTCAACCAGGTATCTCCCACCAGCGGTGCATCGCCCCAGCCGGGACAAGCTGTAAACTCCCGACCGGTCTCCCGGCATGTGTGGTAATGTAGTGCATGTTACTGTAAGTGTGTGTGTAAGGGGAGAGGATAGGACAACGAAGAGGAAGAAAAGATCGCGCACGGTGCGTGGCCCGTTTGTTAGGGTACTGCTCCGGCATTCAACTGGTGTTGATCGGAGAAACCATGAAAAACTACCGATCAGAGCAGCCGGCCGCTAGAATTCTCCTCCAGATAGCGACTGAATTCGACCTAGCTGACAAGCTAACGTCGAAAATCCTGCCGCCGTCGGGACTTGAATCTAGGACCTCCCCGGTCAGAGGGACTTCAGTGACAGTTGAAGCACTGCGCCATCTCTCCCGGTGCCTGTGAAGAGCATGTGTCACCAGAGCGTCCCCTCCCACTGCCCCTGGCCGCAGGGGCCGTAGGGGCGCGTGACGCGCGGCCGCGTGGTTCGCGTTATGAACCCGTCGCCCGTGGGCGGGGGCAACTCCGACGGCACTGGAGGAGGGCGTGGTCGGCGGGTGGCAGCGGGAGCAGGAGGGGCGCGAGAGGGCGAGGCTGCCCGTGGGAGGAGTGTTGGGGGTAGGAGAGAAGAGGCTGGAGGCGAAAGGCGCGGGTGAGCGAGGGACGGGCAGGAGAGTTGTGGGTCGCAGTGAGGTCGCGGACGGGGTGGGAATGTAAGGAACTATGACAGAGTTGGAGGAGCGGACCCAGTGATCAAGGAAGAGGGCGCAAGACAGCGGGAGCCGAGGGACAGTGGTGGCAGGAGGGGACGGGGTTGGAATGGGCAGCGAGAGGAAACGGGAGGATGGGATAAAGACCGGGAGGGATGGAACGGGTGGGAAAGAGTGAGATTGAAGCGAGAAGGCGGCGATGTCGTTGGCGAGAAAGCGAGCCCGTGGCTGGGGTGGGGAGGGGCGAGAAGGGACGGGGGGAGGGACCGGCGGCTGGGGAGCCGGGGCGTCTTGGCGAGGGCGATGGCCGCGCCGATGATCGCCCGGCACTAAGCTGCTGGGGCGGCGCCACAGTGTGCGCTGCGGATCAGCGCCAACTCCCGGCGGCGCTGCGGCCTCACGCACAGAGCCACGCACCCACCCGCCCCCCCCCGCCCCGCCACCCACCGCCCCGCCGCGCCACGCCCCGCCTCAATCTGCACCGTCCCGCCACCCCCACCACGCCACCCCGCCACGCAACCCCGCCACGCCGCGCTACGCCACGCCCCGCCTCGCCTCCATCTGCGCCGCCCGCACCATCCCGCTCCGTATCGCCCCGTCCTCTCAGCCCGCCCTCCCTCTGCCACTTACCCACGCGCCCCGCCTCGCCCGGCGCCGCCCGCAATATCCCATCCCGCATCGCCCCGCATCGTCCTGTCTCCGAAGACCGCCCTCTCTCTGTCACGCACCCACCCTCTCCGACCCGCCCCGCCCCGCCTCGGCCCGCGCCGCCCGCAATGCCCCGCCCCGCTTCTCCCCGCAACGCTCCACCCCCGCCGTATCCTCTCATCGCCCATACATCGATGCATCGATTACCAAATATGCTGATGCGGATTTACTGAATTGTATAGTACGGATGTAGCTATATATACGAATGTACTGAATTGTTAGATGTATCGGCGTATTCATAATCCAAGTATCGATCTCCTTGTATTACATTGATTTAGATCTATAGATGCAGTAGGCGCATTGACTGATTGCTGCCGCTCCTAGAGAGCCTTGAGGCCGCAGTGGCTGCAGCCGGACGCGGCGCCTGGCGGGGCGGAGGGGTTGGGCGGCGAGGCGCAGGCAGCCCGCGAACGCGTTGCGGCCGCTTTGACAAATCGCCCGTCACCCAGGGCGAGCGCCAGAGCCAGACCCGCCCGGCCCGCCCCGTCCACCTCGTCCGCCCCGTCCACCTCCTTCCCGCCCCGTCCGCCCCACCCTGTCCCTTCCCACCCGCTCCGCGTGGCCGGTCCTTCCCTGCCCTATCCGACCCGCCTTGTCCACCCGCCCTGTCCACCCTTGCCCGTCCGTCCCGCCCTGTCCCCCCACCCTGTCCGCCCGCCCTGTCCACCCTGATCTGTCCGTCCAGCGCTGTCCTCCACACCCGGCCGCCCTGCCCTGGCTGGCCGCCCCACTCTGACCGCCTCACCCAGACCACCCCGCCTCCCTGTCCGGTCTCTCCACCCTGTCCGCCCTGCCTGCCCCCTGCCTACATCCCTTCCCGCCCTCCCCGCCCGCCTAGCCTGCCCTCACGCCTCACCCCCGCAGACGAGGTGAGCGGCGAGCGTTGGTGAGCGGCAATTCCTCGCTCGTGCATTCACGTGGGACATTGCGCACTACCTTCCGTAGTGCGGCGGACGGGCGCTAACGGAACGAGTACGATACGATTGAGTCCTCACTGAATGAGTACGAGAACGATACGAGTTGGTCCTCACTGAGAGGTATTACGTACCGATAGGACACAAGTCAACTTACTCTAGAAGAGAGAGCGTTCAGTTTAAAAATCTGGGCCCCGAAGCATACTGCTTATCAAGATAGCCACGAATTGTGAAGCCCGCAGGTTCGATTCCCGCCTCGGTCATGGACGCAGTTTTGCGAGCCACAGTACGATTGGACCTTTTCCAAACCACCGTATATCTTTTAACAAAAAAACCGTTCCTTCCCTCCCGAATCGTATGTGCTTGAGGGACGGTGGAGAATGCACCGTCAATGGGCTTACGAACTGCGACGTGTGCGTCGTGTGTCTGCCACCGTTCCTCTCTAAAATAAAAAAGGTTCCACATGTCGCCATGAATCTAAGGGCTTCAACGGCATGTGGATACCGGCCGCGATGGCCTAAGGGCCACAAAGAGTGACGGTTTGGAAGGCTAGGGAAGGAAGTTAAAAAGGATATCTAATACTTAGGACTGGGGGGGGGAGGGTCGCCGTACGTTTTAGCGGATAAATCTACGTTAGTAAGTCCGATAATGATGACGACGACGAAAGTTCAATTGAAAGCCAAAGTCACTGTTCGCCAAATAATTTTACGCGTAGCTACGATGGCGAATGTCAGAAGAAAATATCTCGTCCGTTCCATTTTACTAGGTAGAATAATCTCTTATTTTCACAGGAATTTTCTGGAGCCTTACAGAATGGAGCCCGTCACCCAGCACTAAGTCATTTCATTTAATATCCAGAAAGAAAGAGAATGCAGAATTGTTGTGCTATCAAGGCGAGCTAAGATAAGTTAAGCGGGTATAATAAAACCGAAGATTCTTTAGAATATTTGCTTTAAAAAAATACAATGTATTTAGAAAAATACTTTTAAAAACCCAGAAAAGTTATGAATACATTATTTTCGAATCCATTGACACACATGATAGGTTCATGCATTCTTATCTACATTATATAGTGGTGAGACTAGCAAATGTCTGACTTCTTCCTCCTTTTTCCCTTAGTATTATTGCTGATTCCCATTTTAATTCTTTTCCTTCCCTTCATCAAATTCCTCCGTCTTACATCCTTCCTTCGTTCGTTCTCCTCAGCTTGCAACACAATTTTCCCTTTCTTTTACTCTCAGTTCACTCACCATGTTCTCTTTTTGGTTTTTTAATTATTCATCACCCATCGTTATTTTAATATTTATTGATGTATTATGAAATTATTATATTATTTAATTTTTAGAACTTATATTGCTATATTTTAGAACTAAAAGTCATTTCATTTTATATCCAGAAAGAACGAGAAATATCAGCGAACATGTATTTAGGTGTCGACTGTTTGAAAGTAAAAATGGAGAGAGAAAATGCAAGAAGTTTAAGTAAGAGTAAAGTAAATTCAATGTGGAATATTTAATATCATTTTGGCATAAATCATGTGAAGCAATATCCAAAAATTTAATGTCCATTAAATATTAATTTTAAATTTAACCAATGCGGTACGAACTACACATCATAAAGCTTGGATATAAAAGTTACTTAACCAGTTTTTCATTTCACGACGGTGAAGGGTTCAGTAGGAATAATCTCACAGCGGATTCAAGTCACCCGATGTCATTTCTCCTTACAGCCTCCATGCATTTCCAGAAGTTAAATGAGACTATTAAAATGCATAGAAACAAAATATTCGACCCGACCGTCCATCCAATTTCTCTTTCCACTTCGTTCACTACATTACTAAGGGTTATTACACTGCCTCCATTCACACACTACAAGAAATATTTCAGAACATTAAATATTGCATTTAAGTGTGTGTTATTTCGTTTGAAGGTGGTTGAAACCCATTACTACAGCAGTTTCAACGGAGTGATTTAGTGATTAATTAGTAGCAAGCACACATATGTTATCCCCGTAATAGAAACACACCTGTTGGGAGAAATAACGAGGCGGTCAAACCCCAAGTCATGAGTAAGATTTATATGTGACCTGCATATATAGTGGGAACTCAGGGAGATATTCAAAATTTGAATATATTAATTTCAACGCACGTCTAAAAAGTATATTTGAATTTAATTGTAAAAAATTCGAAAAAAGATATTTCTAGTCTCAAAAATTCTGTACAAAGCAACCACCGGATTTTTCAATAATTACTAACCTAAGTTATTGTAAGTAATGATTAATTAATAAAATGAAGTAAAAATCCATGAGTGTAAACAGGGAACTTACGTTTTATTGCTTAAAAACTTTGAACAAGTAGGAGACGATTGTTAAGGAAACATATCTTGCTTGTAAAGAAGATTATGATAAGAAGCAAAGGTAAACACATTTAACTGAACAAGAATATCACATTAAACTCGTGTGGCCGTATGAAACAAGGCTTTTAAACATAGCATTTGTTTACATTAAACACAACACATTTGAATATAGCATTGATAAATTTCCAATATCGTGTTAAAGTCTAGCTTAATATCACACATTTTCGGGTATTTTCATATAATGAATATCCTCAATGCCTCATTTCCTCAACAAGTAGGTAGCTCTCAATAGCGAGGCACCGGAACAAGCTCTAAGCTCCCGAACTGTCTCCCGACAAGTGTGGTAGTATAGTTCATGTAAGTGAAACTGTGTAAGGGGTAGGATAACACAAGGAATGGGAAGGAAAGATCCTAGGTCCGTTTGGTAGGGTACTGTTTCGGCCTTCGCCTGGTATTGATCGGAGAAAGGACGGAAAAGTACCGATTAGAGCAGCCGGCCGCTAGAATTTTCCTCCAGTCCGCGGCTGAACTCGAACTTGCTATCTGGCTAGTATTGAAAATCCTGCTACCGTCTGGACTCAAACCTATGACCTCCTGGTCAGAGGCACTGCAATGACATCAGTTGATGCCCTGAGTCATCTTTGTCAGTACATTACGACGCGAGCTCAGTGATAAAGATGTCGCGGTTCCATCCCCTGCAGGTGCAGGTCAACTGTAAGTTTGTGGCGCATGCCGCAAACAAATTCTAGGCTACTGCTCTGATCGATGATTTTTGTGGTTTCTCAGTTCACTTTCAGGCGAACGCAGCAGCGGCCTAATTCAAAGGGTCACGATGCGCACGAGAGCTTTACTTCCCACTCCTTTCCTACCATCAACTCCGCCAACCTTGACAGGAATGCCGTATGTAAGTACGTCCCGTCCTTACCACCTCACCGTAACCGGCATTCGCCGACGGGAATTCCTTGTGGACCGTCCACTCCATCTTGTCTACAATAAAAATATAGACCTCGGAACGAAAAAATGGGTACAAAAGGGGCAGGTTGGGGAGGCTGGGCCAAATCAATCGGTACTCCTATTTGAGTTTTTACTTCCAATTTGGGGTGCACTACACTACCACTCATGCTGGGAGACCGGTCGGGAGCTTATAGCTTGTCCCGGCTGGGGTGGTGCCCCGCTGGTCGGAGATACCAGGTTGAGGGGAAAACCCCGCTAGTCGACGGTAGGTCAGCGCCAGATCTCGCCATCCAGCGGGGAAAAGATCACCTCCACATCCCGAGGGGAAAACACGCACTACACTTACGGGACTAATGACCTCAGTAGTTGACGCGCTCGGAATCACGAACAATCAATCAATTATACTAGCTAAAAATACTGTACGTTACATACAAATAGATTTGTTTCACAAAGTTGAGGGGAAAGCCAGACGGATGATCGCATATTTCTGAAATCTGAGTTTCTTCTTATTACCCTTTCTTGTAGTTTAAGCACAGTCTCTCTTTTCACTCAGTACTTTCTCGGTTGACTCAGCGCGTCGTGCTCTCTAAATTATATTGTTCCCACCCCAACTCACAGCCTCCGAAATATCTTAAATTAGAAGCGACAGCTTTGACCCGACGGGACAGAGGCGCGCTTGCGGGTGCCTGCAGGGAGAGCTGGCGGAGGGGCGACGGCAGGGCGGATTTAGCGGGGACGGGGCGGAGACGCTCCAGAGATGACGGAGAGAGAGAGACGCGGCGGAGGCGGGGACGGAGGAGGTGCGGAGGCGGAGAGGGAGACGCGAGGATGGAGGCGGGGACCGAGGGAGGTGATATGGGAGAAAATGAAAGCGGGCAGGAGGACCGGAAAAATGGCTAAGGAATTCGGCGGAGGAGGTGAGATACGACAACGAAGAAAGAGTGACAGGCCCCAGAGATGGCAGGACCAGACAGGGACTACTTGGCGGTTGCGAGGAGGTCGGAGATGGCGGAGGAGACGCGACAGAGGAATTTGGCGGTGACATAGAGCGGCGAAGAAAGGGGAAGCGACACACGCCAGAAACTGAGAGATGTTTATTATTTCCGCTGGTAGTTTATGCAACCTGGCGGCGGAATACTAAAATGTACATATTATATTTACATACTATAATTATGCATTAAATACAATGTAACTTAAAATTATTTTAAGACAATAATAATAATAATAAGATAACAATATTAACAATAAAGGCATTGATAACGATAACCGCATTAATTCTACATTATGGTGGTCCTGTACAGTTAATTTATACTAACAAATATACAACTTTTTATACAAGCACTCCACACCACTTCACTTCACTTCCCTTCGCATCTCTTTCTACTTCTATATTGCACTACACTTCACAACACGTCACCACACTTCAACACGAATACTATAAACCAATGCATCTAATAATTATCACTATACTAATAATGGTAACAATAATTAATAATAATAACAATAATAAAATAACCATTCTAATAAACCTAACTTACTAACTAATAAAATTTACAAATATCATTAGTTAATTTACTTTTAAATCTTTGAACACCTAGAATCTTTGAACACATTCCAAGGCTGTCGCATGCAACTTATGACGGGGACGATGGCGGGAGAGGGTGCGGGGTGACGAGAGTGCAGTTGAATTTGGAAGAGGCGGAGAGGTAGTTCGGCGACGAACGGGGTAATGTCAAGCTCAAGAGATGACAGAATGATGGCAGGGACTAGATTCCGGCAACGGGAGATGACTGAGGTGAGATGGAAGAGAAAGTTTCAAGAAGCGAGGAGATAATCCGGCGAAGAACGGGAATGCGGCAAGCGCCAGACGCGGCAGGAAGGATGGAAAGAACTACGATAAGGGTGAGGAGATGTTGGAGATAACGACGGCACACTTGGCAGAGGGATTTATGAATGAGGCTGCGAAGCTCGAAGCCAGGCCATGAGATGATAGGAAAGGAGGAGGGGCGCGGACGTGGAGAAACAGGTAGACGCAGAGGCGAAAATGGAGACGAGGAGAGAGATGGGTGACGGCCGGAGGGGCGGTGGTGAGAACCAAAGGGTGAGGAGACAACCAGTGGTGCGGACGGAGGCGAGGCCGATGGCGGGAATTCCGCTGTGGGGGAGAAGCCAGACGATTGATTGATTGTTCGTGATTCGGGAGCGTCAACTACATAGGTCATAAGCCCGTAAGTGTGGTGCGTATTTTTCCTCGGGAGGTAGCGGTAATCGTTTCCCCGCTGGATGGCGAGATCCGATGCCGACCAACCGTCGACTGGCGGGGTTTTCTCCAACCAGGTACCTCCCACCAGCCCCGCTGGTGGTCCTCTAACCGGGACAGGTTAGAGTTCCTCTGTAGGTGCGGGAGATGGCGGGGAGGTGGCAAAGGGATCTGCCGGGGCTGCGAAGGGCGGAGACGCGCTAAGAGTCAGAGATGACAAAAACGGAGAAAGGGTGGAGGCGAGAATCGAGGCGGGGACAGAGACAGGTGTGGGTGGAAGGGGCGGAGGTGGTAACCGAGGCGCGAGGAGTGTGGTCCTGTGGCGAGGACGGAGGTGAGGACGCTGACGGGAATTCCTCTGTGCGTGCGGGAGATGGCGGGGAGGTGGCAAGGGATTTGCCGGGGCTGCGAAGGGCGGAGACGCGCTAAGAGTCAGAGATGACAAAAACGGGGAGGAGTGGAGGCGAGGATCGAGGCGAGGACGGAGACAGGTGTGGGCGGAGGGGCGAGGCGAGGAGTCGGGTGGCCTGTGGCGAGGACCGAGGCGAGGACGCTGGCAGGAATTCCGCTGTGGGTGCGGGGGATGGCGGGGGTGGAGGCAGGGGGATTTGTCGGGGCGAGGCGGGCGCCGGGGGCGGAGAGGCTAAGCCGCGGGGGGGGAGCGGTCGATATGACGCCGTGGGCGCCGCCCGCCCCGCTTTTTCGCACGCCGTGCGCCCGAAGTCGCCGGAGTCGATGGCGCAGCGCTGGCGACCAGCGGCGGCGCCGGGGGCCTCGACGCGGCGCAGCAGGAAGAGGCGGGGCCAACGACCGGAGCATGGGCTGCTGTCAGATCGGAGACGGCGCCGGGATGGCCAGGCGGGACGTCAGGGTTGGGGTGGGGATGAGGCCGGGAAGAGGACGTCGGAACGGAAACCGGACGGGACGGGTGGTCGTTCACGAAAAGGAGTGAGCAGGGGCGGGAGGAAAGGACTTGATGAAGGACCTGAAGGAAAATGGACGTGAGCTGGGCGGGACCGGGGCAGGTCGAGGAGGGCCCAGGGTGGGGACATGTTGAAGAGAAAGAGCTTGGTTTTGATTGATTGATTCGTGTTTCCGGGAGCGTCAACTACTGAGGTCATTAGTCCCGTAAGTGTAGTGCGCGTTTTTATCGGGAGGTGACGATGATCTTTTCCCCGGTGGATGGCGAGATCTGGCGCCGACCTACTGTCGACTAGCGGGGTTTTCCCCTTAACCAGGTGTCTCCCACCAGAGGGGCCCCTGCCCCAGCCGGGACAAGCTGTAAGCTCCCGATCGATCTCCCGGCGTGTGTGGTAGTGTAGTGCATGTTAGTGTGTGTAAGGGGTGAGGATAGGACAAGGAAGAGTAAGGAAAGATCGCGCGCGGTCCGTGGCCGTTTCGTGGATTCCACTCCGGCATTCGCCTGGTGTTGATCGGAGAAATCACGGAAAACTACCGATCAGAGCAGCCGGCCGGTGGACTTCTCCTCCAGACAGCGACTGAACTCGACCTAGCTGACAACGGGTCGTCGTTCCCGAATAGGAGTGAGCAGGGACGGGTGAAAAGGAGTGGACGAAGGACCTGAAGGAAACTGGACGTGGGCTGGGAGGGACCGGGGCAGGTCGACGAGGGCCCAGGGCGGTAGAAGAGAAAGAGCTTGGCCAAGTTCTGCGGTGAAGATGGATGCGAAGACGTGGAATGGAATTCAGGGGGATGGAAAAGAGGCGAATTCTGCGTCTGACAGGGGCGACGCCCGGAGAGCGAATGCCGGGTGGAGGGTGAGGGTGGAAAGCGCAAAGAGACAGCCAAGGCAGAAAATGGGGTCGGAACTGATGGACGTAGGGCCGGAAGTCCGGAATGAAACCCAGATAAGGATGGACGTGGAGGTGTGTGACAGGTGATGTAGCAGTAGAGACTAAGCGTTGCCCTTAACGACGCAGCTCCAATACTAGTTAACAATAAAACGCTTGTCAAAACGTGAGAGTAGAGATATGATTGCAGACTGTTGATTCGCAACATTGAACATATTACACGAGTGGTAAGACAGAGCACGTAATTTATTTTGGTTTTAAGCATACGTAATAAGCATACTTAATAGGAAATAACGTATTAAGCTCTTAATGTAACAAACATTTTAATGGATATGAAGGCATGTGATGTGGGAATAGGCCCGTGTTGGAGGACAGCCGAGAACAGCGGTTAACGAGAGCGGACAAATAGAGAGAGAGAGAGAGATTAGAAGCTGGACGAAGTCTCGGAAAGCGAGGGAGACAATGGTGTCTCGGTAATACCTGACACGGGGCAGTCACTTTAGCGACGGTGACTGGGAGGTCATAGGATTGAAACCGACAGTGGGGTTAGAGTCGACACTACAGACCTTATTCGAATCCAGTCGGTATCTGGAGGAGAATTCTAGAAGTCGGCTGCCCTGATCTGTGGTTTTCCGTGGTTTGTCCAAATAATACCAGGCGAATGCCCGAGCAGTACCTTAATAAACGGGCCATGACTGCAAATGCGCTTTCATCACTTACACGAAGTGTACTACTAATGTCGGGAGACCCGGCGGAACTTGGATCTTACTCCGACTGGAGCGTTCGTCCCGCCACTGGGGGAGATAACAGGAGGGGAAACCCAGCAAGCCCACGTGTAGGTCGCCGTCGGATCGTAGGTTACAGAGGAGGAACGTCGCCATCTCACGGCTGTACTCGAAGGACTAACGCAGTATTGACAAGGTCGATGCCACGAGTGGCAGTGGCACCCATGCCACGATGAAATCGCCCCTCCACGCAGTTCATAACCCCGCCGCAAGACAACGCCATCACTATTGTAAAACGGCAGGGTTACTAATAGTTTTCTCTCCCGACGCTAGTGGCGCAAAGAAGCTCGTGGCATGGCACGGTGTCGCGAGGCGTGCCACTGCCACCAATAGACCTTGATACCACTGGACTAACGACTAAAGCAGTTGAGGCGCCAGGACACACGACACAATCAATCGTCAACGCAGCCGCGAGGTGGAGGGGACAGGAGCACATACGCCCGTGGCAGCGCCGACGTCGGGAGGAGGGCGTGGGGAGGGGGGTTGCCCCCGCGACAGGGCGCGCCCCGCGTGCCTGAGGCGAGCGTGAGGGATTCCCGCGCTAAACAGCTCCCCAGGAATCCCTCCCAACTCCACTCCTCGCGACATGACGGGCGACAGCCACAGCGAATAGAGGCTTTGCTATCGAACACATGCGCTGCTGACAACACTATTTGCCTATGAAAACACTTGTAAGTTATATCGAAATTAGTGATGGTTTGATAACTGAATTTCTTAATAAACGATACCGTCACCTGTCTGAGAGCTGGGAAGCTTGATACCTTACTGCTTTAAAGATTCAACAACTAATGTGGTTCAATCAGAATTTGAATGATATACTTTGTTCTTCATACATGCGTGTATTTACTATTTTAGTGGTTAAAAACTATTGAGAAAACACACATTTTTTAAAAAATTCTTTTTAAGGAAAACTAATATTCTAACTCAGTCATTCTATTTCATTTTTCGTCCCATGTCAATCCAGCAGTAGTCTTTCCGAAAACACTGTAGCTGAGGGAATGCACTCGTATCCAAGAGCACTATTTCTTAAATTGCGGAAAGTCACTTTTTTGTTTTTCCAGTAAGATAGCACCTTTGCATCAGGAAGAAGTAAGTCCTCGCTTACATATTTAATTCATCCTCTTGTGCTGGTGTTTCATGTTCACAGCATGCAATGATCGTGAGCCGTGGCGTATGATGGTGAGCCATGGCGTATGATGGTGAGCCGTGGTGCATGACGGCGAGCCGTGCTGCTTGACGGTGAGCCGTGCTGCATGACGGTAAGCCGTGATGCATGACGGTGAGCCGTGGTGCATGGCGATGAGCCGTAGGGCATGACGGTGAACCGTGGTGAATGACGGTGAACCGTGGTGCATGACGGTGAGCCGTGGTACATGACGGTGAGCCGCGGTGAATGACGGTTAAGCGTGGTGAATGACGGTGAGCCGTGGTACA
This sequence comes from Acheta domesticus, assembly GCA_031308135.1. Classification (NCBI taxonomy): domain Eukaryota; kingdom Metazoa; phylum Arthropoda; class Insecta; order Orthoptera; family Gryllidae; genus Acheta; species Acheta domesticus. The sequence goes on along the minus strand of JAHLJT010002406.1, from coordinate 171,991,807 downwards.
TGACGGTGAGCCGCGGTGAATGACGGTTAAGCGTGGTGAATGGCGGTGAGCCGTGGTACATGACGGTGAGCCGTGGAGCATGAGGGTGAGTCGTGGCGCATCGGCGCGTCGCCGGGTCGAGGCACAAAGCCAAGCGAAAGCGTCGCCAGTTCCCTCCCCTCCCCCTCCTGCTTTCTTACTCCACGCACTCCGCCACTGCACATGCACGCCCGCACGCGCGCTGCTGCGCAACTGTCCGAGAGGGGAATAATTCATTGGCGAGGTCCAAGACGTGTTCACATATTCACTTTCCCAAGCGTGGTGGCTTTTTCTGTACTTGATTTCAAAACACAACTTGTTCAAGTCAACGAAATATTGGTGAAGATTCGTTGCCATTGTATTAACAAATGAAGTTAATATCGCCTTTAGCAACGTTTTATCTCTCGCTATTCACTGGATCAAGCAGTTCCTAACCTGTCGGGCGCGGCCCAGAGTATTAGTGTACCGCTGATAGGCAAGAGGTTTTTTTAATGATCTTTAGCGCTTATTTTGACTTGTCCTACTTCGCCAGCTAAGAAATGACAATTCTATTCCAATAATTTGCCTCTATTTTCTTAAGTTAAGAATCCTCGTCTTGATATATAGTAGGATACTCTTCGTGAAACAATAATTAAGTAAACAATGCTAAACAAAACAATTCGTGAAACAATAATACTAAACAAAAGAAACGTACAAGTAGAAAGAACGCTGCCTTTATCAAAAATTTCAGCACCGTAAAGATACTTTCTCGCAGCCTTTCAAAAGCGGGTTATCAACATTAATTTTTGTTTAAACAACGACGTATGGCTTTATAGCTTGCTTTATAATTTACAGTAAATGACTGCTACATTACCAAGTGTGTATCAATGTAAGTTGTAACGGAAACCAAATAAATTCAAGTAATGTCTCACGTTTAATGAGTTTTTCCTCTCAGAAGGTGTTTACCAATGGCTACGCCTTGTGGTCGTACCAGGGAATTGCTGAACAATTTTGATGGGAAGGATATTGTGAAGATAAGATATGAATTAACCCTGTTTTTCTAAAACAAACTTCACATGCTAGGTTCGGAATCTGAACCTCGGTCCCAGTACTGAAAGGTAAGAACTTGCTACAACAACGGTCGCCACGATTTGTCAGAGAGAATTCACACTGCGTTACACATTGACATTGAGTTGTGATTACAGAGAGTAGGGTCACAAATTTAAAACTGTAGAGAGAGCCATGGCGGACACTCACCCTCTTACAGGCACCCACCCTTCTGTCTGCACAAGTTGACCACGGTCTGCCCGATGGGGTGTGCTAATTTCCTTCCCTCCCACACTCCACCCGTTCGCCCTTCCCCCTCTCTCCCACTTCCGCCACGCCCCCCACTCTCTCTCCCATTCACGTGCAGTGGGCCGCGCGAAATCCGATTCCAAGCGACAATTTCCGTTTACAAGGAAATGGAAAGGGATTTTCCGCCGCCCGGCGCATTGCCGAGCGCCGAACAAATTTATAAAATGTAGTGCGCGTAACGATAAGCCCCCGCGAAAATACTTTATTTTCCAATATCCGCGGGCGAAATTTCGGTCGAACTCTGAAGATCCTGCTCTGGCTAGGATTTTGAAGGATTCCAGACCTCAAATGCGATAATTTTTTTTCTGCAAACAACTACCTAATGCATTTCACATTTATATATTAGCGTGTGAAATGTTTCGTAATAATAAACGAGAATGGTTTTAACTGAAATGTTTTGGCACATTACAGTCGAATTTGCAGGTTCGAACGTCCGAAAAGTCATTGATTCTTACGAATAAAAAATATATCCTCATTCGTGATAGAAGTAAAACTTATTGGCCTGTGTCGCAGATTTGATTTTAAAAGAACCTCTAGTCGAAGTAATGGTTCTGATTTATTCTCCAAAATCCTTCATCGCCTTGCTCCTTCTGCAGGTCATTAATAGACGGGATTGACGGGATAGATGTGTTTCATATCACAGTTTCAAACACTACTGCGAAAGGAGAGTAAGGAAATTCTAAGCTGAGGAGATACATCTGCGGCTACAATGGAATACAGCAAAATATATTTTAAAGCCAGATCAGAGAGCACGATAATTCTTTCATATTTTGATTATGCAAGGTTGCCATAAATAGGCATTAAAACACCTCATTGAAGAATAGTTTTATAATGTAAAAAATAATTGAGGAAATAAAAATAATGTATAAATTGGATAAGTTAACCATTGGACAAAGGGTTTAATTTGTCTGACAGTCCTGTCGAGATTGTGATCAATATCCTGCCGCTTTCCTCAGCGCAATGTGTTCTCCTTTCTCCATCGTATTCACGACCGCTTATCCACAGAAATCTTTGTCCGACGACTTGTCCACACCTATCCTCTACCCCACCCGCCTATTCCCCATGTCTTACCTCCCCAACCACCCTCATCTTCCCTTCTCTATCCCCCCACAAAGTCCTCTGACACGCTGTTTCACGTCATAAGAAATTCAGACCACACAGCCCTTAGCTATCCTTGAAGACGAAGTACTCTAGCGCTGTTTGACAAAGTCCGCAAGAGCTATTTAACATGGAAACGGCGGAGGGGGGCTGGATTAACTGAACTATTTAGCCGAGTGCCGAAACGCGGCCGGATCCTGCGCGCCGGAAGTGCCAATTTATTCAGACGACCGCGCCACCCCTCGCAATGAATAATTTGGCGCCCAACAGAGGGCGGAGAGACGGGCGGGCGCCGGGAAGTGAATGCGTCACGTCCAAACGGCAACGTGCCCCCTCACGGGCCCGCGTCAATCGAGGAGATGAGGTTGCGACGAAACGACCCTTCCGCCCATAGCCCTCCGCCCTTGCACCGCACGTCCTTCCCCGTTACCAATTTGCTTCCGCCCCGAAGTTCTCTCCACACCTGTTTCCACCCATCCCGTCCACGGCCTACCCCGACCTTTCGACCCCGTCAGCGACCCAACCTGATCCTTCTCATCCATTTACTCATCCTTCTCACCGTCCCCAAACAGACACCGTCTTAGACCCGCACCGTCCCCAACCCGAACCGTCCCCGCTCTGCCCCCGCCTCCAATCCACACAGTGACGGTCCCACTGCCTTCCACATCAGCATCGTCCCAGATTGACACCGTCCCATATCCCCACCGCCTGTCCCCAATTCGCACCATCCGAGACCCGCATTGCCCCAGTCACTCACCGTGCACAACTCCAACACCCCCCCAGAGCAACGCACCGACCCAGACCACACTACTGGATTAGGTGCCTCAGGGCATCAACTGATTTCCCTGCAGTACCACTGACCGGGAGGTCCTAGCTTCGAGTCCCGATGGCGGCAGTATTTTCGACACTATATATATATATATATATATATATATATATATATATATATATATATATATGTCCTCCTTCCTTTACCTCTCCACACCCAAAACACACACTTAAATTTACATGTACTCTATTACCATACGTGTCGGGAGACCTGCCCGGAACTTTCAGCGTGTCCCGGCTGGGTCGGTAGCCCGTAGGAGGGCGATACCTCTTTTGGGTACTCCCCGCAACTCGACGTGTAGGTCGATGCGGGATCTCAACGTTTGGTGGAGGAAGATCACCGACACCTTCCGTGATAAAAAATATGCACTACACTTACGGAACGAATGTCCACAGCAGGTGACGCGCCCGGAATCACGAAATAATCTATCAACCGACTGCTCCGTCCCAGAGCTCCCACCACCCCATCTCCTACTGGCACCATCCCCGAACTACACCGCTCCCGACCTACATCCACCCTCCCTTCGCGTCCCAAGTCCTCACTGACCTACATCCTCCCCGAAAAATCGATTGACCACAAAACGTCTAACCGTTCAGCCGGTTTTCTTCAAATTTGATATTCTCGAATCGATTCCCATTGAGTTCGAAACAGATACTTTGATTTTCGGAATATACTTTATATGAAGTCTCAATATTTTCAGAGAGACATTTTGCCGTCAATCGATTTTTCGATATCTAATCCGTCCCACACCATTCCCGCTATGTTCGTTTCGCATCCCCAACACAAACCGTTGACGACTCACACCGTCCCCTACAAGCACTGGTTTAAACAAACCCTGGCATCCACTGAATCGGTTTTGTCGCGCCACTTCACCTCCACCGTCCACTCCCAATAGTGTTCCTACCGCACTTCCTGTATAGTCGCTGACCAGGGCGTCATCAAAAGTCGTCAATAGTCGTTGAACTGAAACGTCATCAATAGTCGCCTATTTATAAATAAATATTTCAGCATTCTCTGATACCATTTTTTACTGCTCTTTTGCCGGTTAAAGGGAAATATTTTCATCCCAACTGTAGAGAGACACTACTTGTATGAAAAATTCCGAAAATTTCGAATTTAATAAATTTCGAAAGCTGCGCATGTATAGCCGTCGATAACACATAATTCAACTGAGCAGAATGTCGCGTTTCACTGTTCAAAACCTTACGTTTTCATATTAACACAAGGGACACTGACTAGCGGAGCGTTAACAATAATCCTCGTATATCTTCCTATGATTTCTTTTACTTTCTCCGTACTACATAAGAAGAAAATGAATTGCAATCGTGCGCCGGTAATCAGCGAGATTTCGACAGAAAACTTTTATTGGCGGGCCGTTGTAACGAAAAAGTGGATAAATATTGTTACTACATGCAGTAAATTACTTCCTCTATCACGTTGGGTAGTCAGAATTCATGTTTTGTGAGTCCTTGTTACCGAAAATATTGATTGACGACAAAACGTATAAACCATTCAGCCGAGTTTCTTCAAATTTGATTGGCGAATCGATTCCCACTGAGTCTGAAACGGATATCTCAATATTTTCAGACAGACGTTTTGCCGTCAATCGATTTTTTTGGGTATCAAGTGCCCAGGCAACATAGTTTCTGACTATACATCGTGTTAGAGGAAGTAATTTACTACATGTAGGAACATGATTTACACAAGTTTTCGACAGCACGACCCGGCAATATGAGTTTTTCTGTCGAAAAATTGACGATTTCCGGCGCACGATTACACTTTCTCTACTTACGAACTAAGAGAATAAAGTAAAAACCAATGCAAAACACCAATGCAAACCACAAAAACATAATGTATTAGCTCTGACATCGAAACATTCAATATTGCTTTTATCACCTCTTAAGATATAAAATTTCTTCAATTTTACTAATAGTATTAACAAATATTTCTCGTTTCTAGCGATCATGAATCCGCGCCCTCGTCGTCAGCGCGGTCCGACATTTCGCGAGGACGCGGGGATTTCCAGTGGCCCCTGACCCCTCGCCACGCGCCGTAATTTCTCGTCGGCCGAGGAGGGCCCGAGGGGCTCGAGATCTGCGCCCTCCGAGGAGGGGCGCTGGGGGTGGCGGACGGGGTGGGGGGGGGTGCTGCGGGCGCCCTGCGACGGCCTTTGATCCCGAACCCTCGGGGAGTTGCGACGCCGCTCCACCCCGCCCCCCTCATCGCCCACACCCTCCCTGGCCGCGCCCGCGCCCACGCCCACGCCCACGCCGTCCGCGCCTGGGCGCTCCGGGCGCATTCGCGCTCCCGCCCTCGCTCTCGGCCTGGCCTCGCTTTGCGACTCGTCCCCGTACGTGGTCCTTCCTGGTTCCCGGCCCTTCCTAGTTCCCAGTCCTCCCTAGCTCTCGGCATTTCCTAGATCGCGGTTCTTCCTACATCTTGGTCCTTCCTGCTTCTCGGCCCTTTCTATTTTTCGCACCTTGCTAGTCCTCGGCCTTCTCTTTGTTTACGACTCTTCCTAGTTCTCAGTTCTCCGTAGATCTCGGCCCTACCTAGGTCTCAGCGTTCACCCGATCTTCGTCCTTCCTGTTTTCCGGCTCTTCTTAGTTCTCGACCCTCCCTACATTTTGGCCCTTCCTAGTTCTCGCTCATTCCTAGTTTTCGGTCCTTCCTAGTTCTCGGCCATCCCTACATCTTCACCCTTCCTGATTCCCGGCCCTTCCTAAGTCTCGGCCCTCCCGTGTTTACGACCCTTCCTAGTTTCCGGACCTTCTTGGTTCTCAGACTTTCCTAGTTCTCGGACCATCCTAGTTTTTGGTCCTCATTGTCGACACTTCCGCATTCTCGGTGGATTCCTCGTTCTCAAGGCGTTTTCTTGCTGGAATGATTATTCTTACCGAACAAATGTAGAGATATCACATTCGATATCTCGTGTAAGTGTCGAACGTTCTCACAGCTCACGCAAAGAATTTTGAAGTTTTTCTGTTAAATAAAATACAAAAAATGCATAAAAGTCGCACAAAGGAAAAGTCAAAACAGAAGACAGCGCCGAAATGGTATTTCCGTGAATTTGTAAAGCAAAGGTTACAAGACTTTCTCTTCAAAATAAAAACCGCTCTTTTAATAGAAAAACCAAAACAAGGAATAAAATGAACTAGAACTTAAGGATGAAACAACGTTAGAAAATTAATTACGGCTATTAATGATGATTCTAAATAAGGGATTCGTCCCTAAGTAATAAGTTATGATGATAAGTTCGAGAAGTTCATTTTATGGTCCATTACACTTCTAAATTTAATTTTTCCTCGCGGAAGTATAATTTTATGAAACGGTTTTTAAGTATTTATCCCACAATTCCACACACGTCCTCGATTACAGATCAAGTCCTAGGCGGACAGCAGGCAAGAGTCCAGAATAGTATAGAGAGGAGAATGGGAAATAAGTATCGAGTGCTGTCTTTGGCCTGTCGTTGAAGTACCCAGCGGTAATAATGGCTCTGGGCTAAACTGATTCGTTTTTGCTGCTGAATTTTCGAGAGATGCCCCTTCTTCGCCTCTGTAGATGCTACCAGGAACTGTGATCGTAAGTCCTCTGTAAGAAAAGGTAGATACACGTAGGCGGGATCTGGTACTTTTTGTCCCTGCAATATTTTGCACAGCCCTGCATCCGCGGAGGGTATTCTCTCACCTCCCCTCCCTCGTGATTTCTGCTCTTTTTCCACGTTCCATTTCCTGTCAGCTCGTCCATCATCTCTTAATATGATCGATTTACAAATGCTTCTCCGTTGTTGTTTCTGTCGCGTTACGGTATGTTTTTTTCTCTCGAGGACGTAGAGTTTTGTTTGTATCCGGTTGGCTCTGAAGAGTACTCTAGTTGATTAGCGTTTATTTATTTCGGTTCGTTTCCGACCCTTCGCTCCGACTGAAGATTTTCATTTCCTCGCCTTCTTTTGTCAGGCTTCCGTAACAGCTGTCGTTCTTTTTGATCGTTTCATTTCTGTCTCGTACCAGCACGTATTCGGGTGCCTTTTATTCCCTAGCTTCCTTATATGTCGTTTGGACCACCCTTAACTATTCGAGTACGTAATATACGCATGTAAACGAATACGGTTTTTCAAGATTATTTCGTTAAAATGGTGAAAACAAAAATAACTTGTTAGTTCAAGAAACTCTGCTCAGGACCGCACTTAAATTTATGGGTGATCGAAAAGTAAGTTTCTTGTTTACATCCTGCAATTAGTTAATTGTATATCATGCGTATATCCGACTTGGTAATTGTCCGATCGACATCAGGAATTGAGGTATCATTTTACATTTTTCAAGATCTTTAAAGAGCATTCTAAATGAATTCTAAAAACACGTGCTGGAGATTGGGGTCTATTACGCACTTATCTTGCATAAGTGATCAATTCGATTACTCTCGATAAGACGAGCCAAATTGTACAATTTTATATTTTATAGCCCCATCTTCTAGAATATCCTGGAAGTATTCTAGAAAATACGTAATTTTGTAGTTTTTTTAAGGACCTTCAGAGATGAAATAAGATGAAGTACTATGCTGGATTTCAGTAAAACATCAATCATTATTTTTCATCGTTCGAATTTAACATAAATTTATAATAAAATATTTTTTTAGAAAAAGAACTGCTATCGATACTTTTCACGTACCTTTCTATGCCAACAATGAACAAGACAAGCAACTGTACTACTGTTTACAATTTCTTTGTTATTATAAAGCTGTCTAACACAAATAAAAATATTTAAAATGAAAATACCTGACGGAGGCGCCACGCCAAGCTATTTACTATATTAAGTAATAACTTATATAACTAATGATTTGAATACTATATTATGCAATACAAATGTACTACAATTTCAAAAATGTATTTTGCTTGTTCTCTTTTTTTTATTTTTTTGTACCTCTTACTTATTTCTTCCTGTATTATACGCCAGTAAACTAATGTTCAAATTTTTGTGACATGATTTTCCTTGTCCAAGCCTCTAGTCTGTTCGGCAGGCAGTTCCCCATTTAGCATCATGCGTGTACGCTTCATTCTGATTTGACCATTCGGATGACAAGCGTGTGTCTAGTTCCGCGCGGGAGGCTTAAAGTCGGTTCATCCATGACGCGAAGACACATGGTGCCCATTCATAATGCAAACATAAACATAAGCATGGCGTTAACATAAAAGTTAGGATTACATCCATAAGCGGACTCATTCACAATGCCTTCGCATAAGCATAACACATAAGTCGTTAACTTCAAAGCTTGCAAGCTTCAAGCTTCTGTGCTTGTGCTTATGTAAAAAATAAGAAATGAACCAATCACAGTACGTTTAACTCAAAATACACTATCGAAATAGGGTCGACGTCGATAGATCAAACAAAAGACTGGTTTTCCAAATAGCTTGGTTGATTTTCGACAGTTTTCTGCGCAGTTTTGTAGCGTACGATCTTTTTGTAGTTTAGTTTTGTTGTAGTATTCATAGTAGTATCATTTAGCTTTAATTTTTATTGAAATTAAAATACCTAACATAACCTAACCCAACTCATGGCCGTAAGGCCGCGACGCCGCTGTTAGGCTTTGGTTCGTAAAGAGCTGTTGTGCCACAGTACATACGTACATGTTTATGTATATAATATGTATGCATAATATATTCTCATCCAACCAATAGTAACTAGAATGACCCACAGAAAATAGAAAACTTTTGCTTACGCTTATGTTGGACATTGTGAATGCTTCAGTCTATCACTTATGTTAAGGTGCGTGTCCACTTGAGAGCTACGCTCTTGCGAGTTTGTGTTGAGAGCGTTTCTCGCCAATGGACACAGTTCTGAGAGAAGGCAACAGAGAGTAATGCGATGCTCGCGGAGAGCGGTCGCCATCTGAACTACTCGCTAGTTGACATGCCTGTGCGAGGACTCGCACCGACTTGCTCTCAGCATTCGAAACGTGCTGGAAGTACCTGAGAGCGTCTGCGACTTTTCGGTGTTTGTTGTCTCACTGTGGCCGCTACCAAGCAGTGGGCAGATGAGAAAAGAATAATACAATAAATAAATGGGAGAAAATCCCGTGTATTTCAATAACAAATGATAAGACTACGCGTTTGATCTTAAATGAGGGTTTTTTGTTCTATAGTACAGCATTTCCGTCTCGGTAATGAAGGAAAAAGGCGATGCAATAGTTAAAATTGCACAAGAAATGAAATATATCATTGAAGTAAATTAGTGCTATGGAATGGCAACGACTCTCGTCCGTATTTCACTCTGTTTTTCTTGTACGTATTCCACGAAATTGAAACAAAATGTTTAAAATGTCCCATGGGCTTCCTGTAAAGTACCCTCAAAATTAATTAAAGAATGTTTTTCAGAATCACAGAGCAGGTCAGGCCAGATCGACCGGGGAATATTCACTTTGGGAAAATCGTTCGAAAAGTTTAGGCGCTAGTGTTGTTCAGACAGGTGAACGGACGGAAATAAATAAATAAATAAAAAATAACTTTTGAAAATAAATAAAAAACAACATTTTTTTTGGTATCAAGCCACCACAAAACATTAATTGACGTTGAAATATCGAAATAGATTTTTCGCAGCTTTACATAACTCTGTTCTACGTGTACTCAGTTTATACACACCTATATGAAAACTTATGAAGAAAATTCATATTTTACAGAATCAGTTAAGCAAAAAATTACTCTCTGGCCCCTATTATGTCATTACTTCTATTTAATATTCAAGTAAAATGTTTAAAAAAAGTAACCTTCCAGTAGAAACTACCTTTTGTGCGTGTTCTTGAAATTTTGAGGTTAGGTTAAACAATGTTGTCTAAAATGTTGCGCATACTCAATTTCAAATTCTTGTCGAACTCCTGTCGAACAAGAATTCATTTGTGCTTCATGATCAATCCACTTTCTCGCCGAGTACTTTTCTTGCTTTGCAAGAAGCAAATTATGTAATGAAAGCCGGCGCTGCTCTCTTCTTCGCCTCCATCTTAACTCTCGAATCTCCATGGCGAGCCTACTGCTCCCCGGTGGACAGGCATGTGAGAGGTAATCTCGAGAGGGCGCGGCGAGTGCACTCTCGAGAGGCAGACATTTCTGCGATTCACTCGCAAGTGGACAGGGTATTGCGAGCTTCTCTCGAGACTAGCTCGCGCTAGTTACTCTCTAGTGGACACGCACCTTTAAAGTTTATGTCTATGCCCTTATGCCTTGTGTTTACGTCTGCATTGTGAATGGACCTTCAGGGGCATACCAATACGGTAGTCGATTAGTTTCTCCAGGACGATATCAAAATATACTGCGCCAGAAAAGTCTTTCCGTAGCGAGTTGGATCAGCACATCCTATTAAAAATTGCATTTATATTGGTAGCAACCAGATCACTGGAAAACACGTGAGGGGGACAACTCCACCAGCAACTGTCATGATTGTGGTGAGTACGCAAAGTGCGTTTTCTTTTGTTAGAAGCTGCAGCTAGTGTTACCAACACAATTTCTGCTGCTCACCAGCAAGCAAATACTATAAATACAATACAGGACAGTTCCCCGTTCTTCCACGCAACCGATGGAAACAAGTTCTCACTAGCGATCCTAGTGTCAGAACCTGGCGCCAAATAGAAATGTCAATGTGATTCTTATGGAAGAAACAAATATTTTTAAATCTACCTAACGAAATAAGACTTATTTTTACCCTCTCTCTCTGTGATTTAATTATATTGAAGGGCTCAAATTACGGAAAATTATAATGTACAATGTGTTATAATATAATGGACATGAGAACATTGAACATTTAATGAACATATAATGAACATTATTTTCACAAATAAAGTTGTTACAAATGCAAGATTTTTCTTGCCTAAACACTTCCACTGATACATTTGGTCTTTTTTCCATTTGCTTCCTTTAAAAAGCACTGTATCAATGCACTGATACCTCTGCTTTCATGCAGATTATTACACCTCTTACATAAAATATTCTGCAAGTGAATATTAATGATTTGCATTATTTGTTTTTTTACGTCAAGTTTACTTTGACGTACACAATTTAAAATGTGTTTATTGAAAACATATTCAGTCTTAGGAAACTAATAGCGAATTCATTTGGGTAGAAAAGCGTGGCATTCACATACTGTTTAATCAGAATATGCGAGTTTCTTAATTTACACTTTTCATCCAAATTCTGTTAAGTATTTCTACAACCATCATATGGCACGGTACTACACAACCAGCCACATACATAGGACTCAGCATTTTTCTGTACTAAACTTGTAGAAATATCTTCAGTGTTATCCATTTCTGCAATGTTCGTTACACATGATTCAATTGGGAATGGCAATGTGCAAGTACTCTCCCAATTAAGTTATGTTATAATTTTTAATGCATTTTATTACAAAGAGAAGTCAAATTGTATTAAACTAGCTTCATTCATGTTCAAGATTCTTTCAATTTTTACCTGGTTTTATCACGAGGAAATGTGAAGAACAAACGCGAGTTCTGCTGTATTTTACAATAAAGCCAAAAACTACAGATTTTTTTTGCCATACGTAGAATGATGTAAAGAATAGTGTTGTAAAATATGTTGTCCAGAAATCGTCCAGAAAGAAAATAAAATGAAAAGAAATCAAGCAGACAACAAACACCAACAGAGCACTGAGCTTAGGGTGTACCAGGTTCTGCCACCAGATGGAGCGTGCATCAGTGTTTCTCGATATATCGCGAAGTGTCCTGTATTGTCTTTATAGTATTGCCAGCAAGGTACCATTGCGGAGAGACTGTCCCTGGCGCAATGTAATTCTAAGCATTGGCTAGCGTAGCTAAGCTACGAGAACCATCACACGATCTTTTTCTTCTCCCTTCCAAAACAATCTGCTCTGCATTATACGCCGGAGAAAAATAAGCACAATTTTACCTGTTTCTATATCATTCCCGAACCAAAACTTTCACAACTGTTTTTTTTAACATTATGATGTAAAATTTTGAGGCAATTAATTTTGAGACAATTCAGTCCCACGGATGTATATTCAGTCCCATGGACAATAATAAATCGTTGAAGATATGAAGGTACAAAGTGCCAAGCACTAACCATTCATTTAATCAATACGTCTGAATGTAGGTATTTTTGACGGAAATACATTTTGTATAATTTACATTGTGGATATAACATTTGGTAACGAATTATCTCTCTACAATTGAAATGGAAAAGAAGCCAATGTTTTGTGCACTTGACATTTTGATGCGTGTAGCTTTCACCAGGGTCTTATATTTACACCTTCCACAGTACTTAACTTCAATTAATAAGACGATACTCTCTTCTACATGATAATCCATAATAATGCGCTTGTTATGAATAGAGTGGCCTTGCAGCCCCATACGTGCGACACAATCTGCCACATGATTTTCCATTTGAAGTCACAGTTTCTCGTTTATAACATTAAGAAATTTGCCTTTATCGTTAGAAAGAAGAAAATGAAGAATCAATTATTATGAAGATACAAGCATCGCTTTTTCCATCACGTATAATGTTTCGTCAACAACGCTTTTATGTAAATAAAGATGCAAACAGCTATAAAGACCAATCAGAACCGAAAGTGTAACTAAATTCCGGCAAGTTACAGAGAGTATCGACCGCACTTGCAATGGTATGTGAACAGACCATCGTAATCTCATTAACAATAAATTAAATCGGAATGAAATGAAACGACTTTCACCACGTTCTCGCTAATGAGCGTCAAATGACGTACGAGCGCGCTGCAATAGAGAAGTTGGCAAATTAAAACGGTGACGCGCTCAGGCCGTTTAACTTGCTCACAGCCCTATCAATCGCCAGTACAGTAAACCCTCATTAACGCGAATTCCAAGAGACCCAAATAATCGGAGTTCGTGTTATAAAAATTCGTATTAACCCAGTATTATAAATGTCCGTATTACTATAATCCCTCCCCGGGACCGAAGTTTTGTTCGTGTTACGGCGAAATCCGTGTTAACCGTGTTTGTGCTAACGAGGATTTACTGCAATTTGTTACCTGCTACCGTTATGAAACGGAATTCAAACCTTCCAACATCCCAAAAATTCGTACTGTATTTAACCTTCTTGTGGCGAAGACATATGAACTACATTGTTTTTCGATCTCTGCTGCAATTGGAACCAATGCGACTAATAAAGGATTTTATTTTTAAAAAGGACTTACTGTTAACGTGGACAAATCTGAATATCTGAATACTTGGCAGTTGGGAACAGTGAGATAGAAGATCTTTTTTTTAGAAAATGGAAGGAGTAAACAAATATAAATATTTGGGAGTGTTCTTTAACAAAAAGGGAAATAGCCAAGAAGAAATTGAAAGACGAATATGCTTGGGGAGAAATGTGACGTATAAACTCTGTCTTATATAACAAAAGCATCACTAACACTACTAAAAGTCGTCTTTACTCCACACTAGTCACAAGTGTTACAACTTACGGTTCGAAAGTTTGGGAGGTGGATACAAGAACAAGAGGGAAGCTGTTGGCCCTTGAAATGGACTACTGGCGAAGAAGTTGCGGTTACAGGAGACGTGACGGAATCAGAAACGATGACATAAGAAAGAAAATGGATATAAAGAAATTTATCTTCGATGAAATAGAGAAAAAACAAATCGTTCGGTACGGTCATGTTAAGCGAATGACAGATGCAAGATGGACAAAATGAGTCCTGCATTGGGTGCCGACAAAAAGACAGAAGAGAGGAAGACCCAGACTTGCATGGCAGCAGGGAGTGCGAGAGGCTATGAGGGCAAGAGAAATGCAAGATGACCTATGGTCAAACAGAGGGGCATGGAGACTGAGAGCGGAAAAACGGCGACAGCTATAGAGCAACTCCGTATTATATATATTTTAAAAAAAGGAAATAATAATTTTTTCGAATCTTGTTCGGAATTTTATGAATTACAAGTGTATTTTGCAAAAATGACAGCTTCATTTTTCTCCGACCCCTTATTTCCTTCAATATGTCAATAATGTAGACAGGTGAGGATAGTAGATTATTGTTGTAGTTTCTCTTGGGTCGATCGTAGCCCATGTTTGTGTTTTAATTTCAAGTTACCATTTGTTCATGAAATATAAAAGTATGCCATCTTTTGGCTAAAGAACAATATTTGAGAAATTTTATGTTATTTCAACTGCAATGTTATTCCATAATTGCTGGATCCAGAAATGTATCAGTTTTTACACTGATTCCATAGTAACCCTCGTCATTACTTTAAGAGCCCCACTAGTTATTGATATCTTTACTTCGTCGCGCTGCTATATTTAGAGTCAGGTTACAAATAGAAACCTGGCTACAACTGGTCAAGTACAGAGTGCTAGTAGCCACTTTTTAATCGAAAGCTACTTAATACCAACCTCCTTGAAATATGTGCGAAATAAGTGCCTTTCTGAAGTTCTCAGACCTTACATTCAGAATTGTTTCTTTTTAATTTGTTCGTAAATGAAATGGGCTATGATGTAAGTGCGAATCTTCTTATTTGTTGGTACCAAACGTTTTAGAAAAAATGATAATAACTAATTCAGAGAAGAAGCATGCAGAACTAAACACAAGCAATGTTTTGTCCTCCACTAAAAACAGATGCGATTTCTACAGATTGCATTACCAACTTCTGTAGTGGAATAAATAGTCAATGTAATTCACTGTCAATACATTTGTTTCACTCTTACTTACTACTAATTAAATTGCGATGGCAAATTTTGACTATGAGATAGACAAGTAATACCACAACCACAAAGAAACGAAACTATTAAACTCCAAAGGAAAAGATGATGTGGCACTCAAAAATCTTCTTTTTCTCTACAGAAAAGAATGAAAACATGCGCAACAAATTCTACGAATAGAACTTGAAAGAAAACATGACTTGCAAAATGATCAATTTATCTTGGCACACACTTTCCTTCCGACCACCAAATTTTGTTTGCAGCATGAACAAGTCTTTAGGTCAGGATACATAACTTTTCGCAGAAAAATGAATTCCTCCTAGTACTGAAAACAAAATAGTTTCGTGCGTACATTTCCAGAAAAGTTACATTTGAGGTACACAATTATTTATTTGCATCCATCCTATTAAATTAAAAGAGATACTTTCACAAAATGTGATACGGTCATTTCATATAATTAAATCTACAGTTCTTTACTCTAAAGGATCACTCGTAGTAGAAAGTAAGCATTAATACTTTTCTCTTATATTACATGCGTTGTATAGCCAATGTATTGTAATGTTGCGGCAGAAAAAGGCGTTTCTTTGACAGAAAAGTTCATTTTGGAGCTAACTGTCATGGAAACTGTGGAGACGTCTTGCTAATACATTACTTCCTCCAATAGGTAGTGTATTCAGAATCCACGTGTTTTGGGTCCTTGATACGAAAAGATTGGTTTACGACAAAACGTGTATGTCCACCCATAGTCAACACTAGCACGTAAATTGTTCATATGATTTTCTCCAAACCTGACATTTGCCGATCGATCTGGCCGAACTCGATGTTCCACGAATTTGAAAGATACATTTTGATTTTTGGAGATTTTTACAAAAAAACTCAACATTTTCAAAATTGTAGAATAGATTACCAAAGTTACTACTTTATCTTTTGATCAGAGTATGATATTAACTGCATGGTATTCGATGAGTATTAACTACTTTTATATTGAACAGCATTGTATATTGATAGTTGTATCAATAGTCTAGAGAGGGAATGTGACCAGCGTTTCAACCTACATATTTGATAACCAACGAAACATTATGCATGCTCTCTGTTTTCATATTAATATCTGCGATGGAATATCCTCGCTGCTCATGTTTCCAAATATTCCTCAATACCACGTCCATGCATATTGACTGCCCCATCAGTGTGGTCGCCTCGTGCCACTTTGCTCTGTGCCGAAGGGTATTACAGCTTGTGTCAGGGCTGCCAACGAAGCGGCTGTACCAGCGGCCCTTCCCACATCCCTGGTGGTGACGGCGAGGGCGGCGAGGGCGGTGAGGGCGGCGAGGGCGGCGAGGGCGGCGAGGGCGGCGAGGGCGGCGAGGGCGGCGAGGGCGGCGAGGGCGGCGAGGGCGGCGAGGGCGGCGAGGGCGGCGAGGGCGGCGAGGGGCGGCGAGGGCGGCGAGGGCGGCGAGGGCGGCGAGGGCGGCGAGGGCGGCGAGGGCGGCGAGGGCGGCGAGGGCGGCGAGGGCGGCGAGGGCGGCGAGGGCGGCGAGGGCGGCGAGGGCGGCGAGGGCGGCGAGGGCGGCGAGGGCGGCGAGGGCGGCGAGGGCGGCGAGGGCGGCGAGGGCGGCGAGGGCGGCGAGGACGGCGAGGACGGCGAGGACGGCGAGGGCAGCATGGGGGGGGGGGGGGGAAGGCGGTGAGGGCAGTGAGGGCAACGAGGGTGTTGGAAATGTTGAACATGGTGGTTGTTTTTTTTGTACGTTCCGAATTCACATTAGTCATCTCTGCCAGGCTCACCTAAGTGATCAGGTATAATAATTGCCAAATTCTTTTTACTCGTATTATTTTTCTTTATTTTGTCTTACCTACTCTACAATCAGTAATAATAACACATCTAATACGCCTAATAACATACATCTTGTTTGTGTTTCTCCGATTCTATATGCATTTGTTTTCCTCGTCGCTTT
The DNA here is from genome assembly GCA_031308135.1 of Acheta domesticus. Lineage (NCBI taxonomy): Eukaryota > Metazoa > Arthropoda > Insecta > Orthoptera > Gryllidae > Acheta > Acheta domesticus. The sequence goes on along the minus strand of JAHLJT010002406.1, from coordinate 171,974,892 downwards.
TTCATCTGACGTGTCCTCTTTTTCCCGAAAAAAAATTCTACGATCCGCCAGCTTCATAATCATGTCGCGCCGTGCCCTTCCTTTGCAGCTTTCAGCTTTGCAAGGGCCATCACAAATGTTATGTTTCCTTTCCATAATTTGTACTAAGTTTAATTTTTGCTCCAAGTACGTCTGTTACCCGACGGTCTCCCCATGCAGCAAACCGTCAACAAACCACAAATATTTTAACTTTTTTCATGCTATTTAAAATCGGATTTTTTTTTAAAAGGACCCACTGAATAACATCTCTGAGAAATCCACAATGTTCTTTATAAATTTCGATTTCGACGTATCCTTAAGTCACCTGTGCCCAACAAGAGCAGACTGGTTTTTGCTTGTATTGTTTATCATGATTTCCCCTTTCCCGCCCTACACAGCGGGAGTCTGCCTGAATACGTCCATTTCGTTTTTATATTGTGTCGATTCTTCTGATGATATACACATTTGTTTTCCCCGTCTGCTTTTTCGTTCATCCGCGTTCTGTTTCTCCCGGAATACCTCTTCGATCCGCCGTGCCGCTCCTCTGTAACATCCAGCTTTGCAAGGGGAAATTATCACAAATGTTATATTTACTTTCCATAATTTGGACTACATTTCATTATTCC